>JAGVSQ010003122.1:0-22500 GCA_022683975.1 Rhyacophila evoluta | reverse complement strand
CACAGATGTATGATACTATTTTTATAAATTTTGAATTTGGAACTGGCTGTATTGGGAAATAAAAATAATAAGGAAACGGAAATAAAATTAAAGCCAATCATTAAAAGTTCTTGACAGTGACATGCATACAAAACAAAACATGAGAAAAAATAAGAAATGGGTGATATTTTTTTAATTATTCATAGTATATGACAATAGTTTAATAGCCGGTAGCGTAGTTGGTAGCATGCCCCCTTAGCAATCCGGGGAATGCGAGTTCGATTCCCCATCTGTCGGACTTTAATGATCAAAAAATACAGGATCGGATGCCCATTGGGTTGAGAAATTGTCAGACAAATAATTCCCGTAAAAAACAATCAGTCAAGACGTCTTCATATTGGGGAGATCCATATAGTCCACTTTTGGAGTGGATATCTTCACACTGTGTAGACTGTAGATCCATATGCCCCACTTTAAGAACGAACACTTTTTAAAAAAAAGTCAATCTATTAGAATCAATTAATATTTGCCGAATTCCATAATATTAGCCATATTCAATATACGATTTCGTCTTTTGGCATTATCAAGCTTCATGTATCTGAAATATGTGTAAGTATACAGTGGAAGTTCATGTATGCTTACATATAATATAAACCCGTTAAAGTGTAAATCCAGCTTCAATTATGTGATCCTCGTTAAACTTGCATATATAAATTAGATTTAATATACTGTAATATAATAATTCTGCGTTTGACATTTAATATTGAAAATTGTTCCTGACTAAAGTCTGTGGCAAAGGATTGATCACGTAGGTGAGCGTATAGGGAAATCATTGGCTCATGATTTTATTAGCTACATATAAATTGTTATCTCTTGTGAAACACAATATATTAAGTTGACCATTGTTAACACCGATAAAGTATCTCCAACGTTGAAAGCAACTAAAGTTTGAATAATTTATACGTGGCTATATACTTACGTAAGTTTAATTTAAGGGGAGTTGGGAACTTACGGTCCGCGAGATAAAATTTTGGTTCGATTTCGATAGGAAATATTTCCAGAAAATTTTCAGAATATCAAGTTCAATTTTTCGTCTCGACGTCTCTAAGAATGTCTGTTACTAGTCAGCTCTCTTGGATTTTTTTAAATTTTACTAGTATTCTATAACACCACCGAAAATAGCACCCATAATAAATACTACCACGTTACTAATGTATGGTATATGGATCTTTGCATTGCAATAAATTATTTTTAATATTTTTTTCAAGAAGATTGGTAGTCATTTATTTACTAAACTCATTTGACTCCAAAGCGCGCACGCTCACCATCAACAGCAAAATGAGTATATGTATTATTTTTAAATAGCCTATATTATAGCTACAGCATATTGCAATTTAAAAATTGAAGATATCAAAAGGTGAATAGCTTATTTTACATTTAAATTTTTTTACAGCTTAATTTGTATGACAGTTTATTTTACTTCAACTTTATATGACGTTATCGTGTGATATATATTAGGTTTTAAAATGTCAAGTTATTTTTTCTTTGAATAAAGTTGTAAAAAATATGTCAAGCTAACTCATGCTGGAGACATCGATTTGGTGCGTGATTGATAACAGTTGCCGACCTCTGATTTAGGCAATCGATGAAAGCTACTTTATATACACTATAAATTAAGCTCAAATTGATTTAAAGTCTGTAGGTGTGTACCAATTTGTGAATCAATTTAAATACCTTCTAAAGTCAATCCTACTTCGAAATATTATTAGATAATCCATAACTTGTTTTCGACGAGATTTAGAATACCGTTGATTAATTAATAAATTTCATTACCTTTTATTCAACTATATTGATTATATATCGTAGTTGACAGGTTAGCATGAACGTCTCGCATCAGGAGAAAAATCTGAAAATGCAGGACTGGATGCCTATTGGCTTGAACAATTGTCCGACAGTCAATTCTCGTAAAAAGACATGTGTTCACATTGCGGGAATCCATTTACTGTAGCTGACATTTTTTAAAACTGTCTAGATCTATATGCGGAAATCTCGGGGCGGACAATAAAATATGCATACTTTACCATACGAATTTAATAATGGTACGGGCCACGTAGAATATGTTCTTATTATTTAGTTGAAATAATAACTATGAAATTTACGGTAAATTGAAATACAGAAACAAAAAAATTAATGCAAAAAAAAGAAATACGGGCCATTTTTTGCTGTCGAAATCCATTACGACTTGAACCGCAGATTGTGACAGATAAAGTATTAGGTACGTACTAAATTTTCCGGGCGCCGGATAAGACGTGTTGATTTGACCGCAACGTACTGCGGTGGCTGTTTATTGTAAAGTTGGCAACACACTGGTCGATAAGCAGACCGGTTCTTTCTTTAAAATTTCTCTATTTAAAATTTGTAATCAAAGATATTGTAAGACCGTACAAAATCATACTAATTTTTTTTCTTCTATATTTTGTTATAAAGGGACGCCCTGATTATTCAGCATATTTTATTATCAAATCACGTTCTTCTCTTTCTTTATCTTCATCTTCTTTCAAGGTATAATGTTATGAAGACGCAAACAGATTGATTTTTTCACTGCAATATTTGTAATTGTCAAAGCCATAAGCATCAATTCAATCTCCATCTTCAATTCAAATATTTATATATGCAAACTTCTTCATCCACATCTACACCTTATTGGAGGACACGGACACCTAATGCCGCCTGCCAGTATTCTTGTGACCTCGCACGTTCATACCTGCATCCCGTAGCACCGTCATATATATTCTGTGGATATTATTTAGCGGCCTTCCAGGACGCCCAAAACCACCCGGCTTGAAGCTTTTAAGTTTGAAGACAGAATGACTTATGCAATTAAAGACCAGAAAAAAGTACTTCCACCCATTCAATTTTACTGATTTTTCTTTTATAACTTATTAAAATAATATCATATGAAGTAAATAAAACACTAGTTTTAGTCTTCATGTCAAGGTCGTGCTTATGTGACTGGCTCAAATCATTTTTCTTCCCTCCTGTAATTTTTTTTATTTATGGCTTACGTCCTTTTACTTTCCACAGTCGATATCCAATCACTAGATTTGAGCTCGCGATTAAAGTATGGCTTAATATTTTGAATGCTTAAATATTAAATCATTACTTTACTTTTAAATTATAAATATACGTATGAATAAGTCTCCTCATATTGAACTGCATATAAGAGATTGTTTAAAACGAAATTGGATAGGACAACGTCACCGTTAAAGACTCATTTTAATTAACTGTGAACAAAAAAATACGTAATTCTTTAAATTAAATTGATTGATTAATCCTTTGTCATGGCTAAATGCTCATAATAACTGGTTGGAATAATCCGTTGAAATCATGTGTGTTAATATGGTGTTTGCAGTGAGTAGGCACCTTAAGGAATCACATCAATAGCTCCGGAGTCAGAGTAATCTAGGTTAAATGAGGTCAAATGATTCTACGAATTCCAATGCGATTTTGTCCGAGCTCCTCTGGCACATCACTATTAAGTAGTGTATAATGTCACACTGGTTCTAATATTAGCCTAGCGTCTTGTTTATCTGTGCTAATGTTTTATTATGATTTTTATTATGAAACGATGATGCCATCCATGGTGGTCTGCGATATTTCAGGGGCCTTTCATTCATTGTAACAATTACATGACATTTTTATTTTATAGGGATCAACGGGCTTTTCAATTATACGTTGATTACAATAAAAAAACGCCATTAAAATCTATTGTACATATTGGAATGTAGGACGATAAAATAAATGTAATTGTTTGCATTTATTCTTGGTTCATAAATACAGAAGTGTAAAGTTTTAAAATAAATTTCCGATACCTCGATTCATAGTTTATCTTGCTATCATTGCCTAGTATCTGTGTTATTTTTTTGACATATAAATTACTTTTCAAGCAATTGAAAATTAAGAAATATTTTCTTCATCGAGACGAAAAAAGAAAGGAGATTTAAAATTATTACCGATTTAATAATCAACTCTATTCTCCTTAGGCAGATCAAATTTTAAAGAATCTTTTTTACTTTTACCAAGCTGCCTATATATAACTTATAATTATCACGCTGTGACTTTTACATCTATATAATTATAAATCAAACTGATTATCAAAGAATTCTTGAGTCAACTCTTAAGTAACTGTTGACTATAAAAGCTTTACTTAAAGTACGGTGGTATGACTTTGTTTGAAATGGGGAGATAAGAGAATGGACTATGCAGCCACTTACCATTGACAAAATAAACCTGCAATGCTGGACCTGGCTTGGCCACATATTGCATATACTTCAAGAAAATCTGAACCTAACCTGCTTATTTTTTAAGCCGACCAGTTGTCGGCATCCAGGAAACCGCTAAGTACTAAATATAATTTATTCTGCGGAGTTACGGGTTAACTCGAAGGGCGCAAGAATACTGGTGGGCGACAGGGATTCTCGGAGGCGGAACATGGTGTTCACATGCTCCACTTAGGGAGCGGATATGGAAAAAGAAGAAAAAAGTTGGAATGGTTTCAGAATAATTTGAATATTCATATTAATGAGAATAAAAATTAACTCATTCTGTATGTAACTCAGGTGTTCCTAAATGCAGGATTATCCTGCCAGTAGTCGTGCCAATGTGGAAAGCAATGGTGATGTTTAACGCGATTGCCTCAGATATTGATATCTTTAACGTATGTAACAGTGAGTTTAAATGGATGTTATTATATTCATTATTAGAATAGGGTATGTCTAACTTACTTGGTAGACACTCTCCATCCATCTATTATATATTTTTCAATATTGCCTTTTTCATGTGTTCTCTTTTAATATGTTTGTAAAAATAATATTTGTGTCACGCTGTAAATATATTAAACTTATAATTTGTAATGTTACATGTATAAAATAAATAAATTTTGAAGCTTTTTTAGAGCTTAATTAGTTGTAAAAAAATACTTGTAAGTATAAGTATATGAATATTTTGAAAGAAACTGGGTGCTGAAATCGAATATTAGAACAGCTATATTTGAGATCAATAAGGAAGCGAATTGATGTCAGCCACTAATCAAAAAATATGCACTATGGTCTCTTGATCCATCGATAAAGAATCAGTTTCGACAATCGACAGCGGCCAGCGACAAGTCTCGGTCGATAATTGGTCGAATCAGTTTAATCAGGAGAATCAATCCCAAGATTTTGATTGATTGATGCGCATCTCGCAATGGCCTGCTGGCTTGTACGCGATTTTATGAATGCTTTCTCAAAACATACGGGTAGCAACATTGTTTATCCACCGAATGTCAACAATTTAGTAAAAATGTGCAGCGATAATAAATTATTTAAGAATTATTGGGACTTAATTACATTCATCTTCCTGGTAACACGTGCCTCAATATTGTTACATTATTTTTTATTACAAAACACTTTTTTAGTACAAGCAAAACGGTCTTTTTAAAATTTACTCCTCTACCGTAGTACTAAGTGTTCAAATATTTTATGAAAATCGTCCAATCTTAACATATATAACAGTATAAGAAACATATTTCAATGTGATTAAGACTATAATGTATATATTTTATTAATCGGGAAGAGAGAAAGAATTTTTAGTAGTTGCACGCGTGACTCAATAACATCTGCATTGGAATGTCATCTCTCTGTTTCCGACGTTACTGTTTTATTTCTTGCATTTATGTTATATTATATTACGTTCAACACGTAAAAAATAGTAGGGCTAGGTAAATATCAAAGGTGGCATAGAGGTTAGCGTGCGAGCCTTGAGTCTGGGAAATCTAAGTTCGACTGGATGCTTATTGGGTTGAGTAATTGACTGATAAACGATTCTCGTGAAAAATTATCTGTAAAGACGTGTCTTCATATTGCTGAGGTCCATATATATCATTTTTGATGTGGACACCTTCACATTTCAAACATGGTAAAAAATATATATACAGCTGATTGCCGCCTATTTGATGCATAACCTGTCAGTAGTAATTTAAGGTTGCGAATCATAGCATCCAGCAATGGCATACAAGAACCGTGTACTAAAAATTAAAAACAATTACCCATATATATTATTTACTAAATATATTTGACGAAAATGCGGGATTCTAGCAAGACCTAGAAGAATGCGAGAGTACTTGATGGCGATCGAGATTATTAGATTAATTATTGGACGGATATGCAAAAAAGAAAAATTATTTTCTAATTGATTAATTACATAAACTGTCAGTAAAAATTATCGCTGCATTTTAACGTCTTACCAAGCCATAATTTATTTTCTCTGCGTATTTATAATTTCGTTAATTAACTTTTTCGTACCATATGTTTAGTATCACTGGTTAGATTCGTCCATTGTTAAATGATTTTATATTACGTTGGTCTCCGCTGTAAAACGCAAACAGATTTGTCTTGTGATTTTATGGCAGTTGCTCTACAAACAAGAAGCTACACAACCTCCACTTTGTATCTGGTAGTAGTATAATTGTATTGTTTATTAGGTGTTATTAATTGGTCCTATCAAAAAGAAAATGAAAAAATATATACACAGTTAGATCTGATGTTACGGACCACAGGTGTTTGACAGAGTATCATTAATTCTTAACATCATTTATTATCTCAATATAATTTCATCCGTGGTTATAGACTTACTTCCTGTATGTTAAAGCAGATATTTATTGATAATCTAGATTAAACATTATCAATTTCTAATTTGCTACTGCTTAAAAATGTAGCATTCATTTTTAATGTCGATAAATAAAAGCAATTATAATATATAAAGATTTGTTTCATTGTGCCATAAATAATCAATCTCCGATATATTATTTAACTATGTCCGCTTTAAAAGTAGAACATATGTATTTTCACGGTATGAATATGTCCGCTCCAGAAATGGAGTAGCTATCATAGATCTCTACAATGTGATGATTTTATCTTAGCAATGTTTTTGCATAACACCTAGTTTTAAGTTATTTGTACTACTTATTTTAAGTCCTGCAAGATTGAACGTTCTCAATTTGTTCTTTTTGAAGATTATTTACTTAAATGCTTGGTCAAAACACGTATTTTTGAACACATAACCCACGCATTAAAATAGTGGATGAAAGTATTAACCGTTTGAGGAGTATGCACGTACGTATATACGAGCGCTTTGTCGCCTTATTTTGAAAGACATTCTATTATTTTTGGTGAATTTTTTTATTATTTTTAATATAAAGACTAGATAGATTTATCAATGATATTTAAAAGTCATTACAGTTATATCATATATTTTAGGCTAGAAAAAATACGTAAACATTACTAAAAAAATATGGAAAAAAACGTTGACTTCAGCATTGAAAATGTCCCTTACGCTCTTTCTATAATCATTATTATTTTTGAATAATCAAAAGATTGTTTAAATTACTGTTTAAAAATACAAAAATTAGTAAAATGGCTTCAAATTTGATCTCAAGTGCTTCTTTGATTCCGATATGGGAGCGGGAACGTGTGGTGATGTTATAGACACTCTTACCAATTTGAAATACTTTTTCAGCGTATTTTGTTCGTTTTTTAGAAAAAGAAGAACAATTTTCATAAATCGGCATATTCAATTACATTGATTTTATGATATTAATTGAATTGCTAGCGGTGAAAAATTTTACTGCTTAAAACGTGTGTGCATAAAAAATTAACTCACTAATGAAAGAGTTAAGAAGTTAGTTACTCATTGGGTTATCTTAGAAGATCGCTTCAAGTTCAATACATAATAGTATACGCCCCACAATAGGCGTATTTTTGTGCTATGAACTAAAATTCAACTATTAGAGACCATAATATATACAGAATGAATTCGATATTAATCAGGCATTTTACAATAATATTAAATTAACTACCATTTTAACTATTCCTTACAACAATTTTTAATGTACGTATGTTAAAAATAAGAAACGTTGATGGAATAGATATCTTTTTATATCAGCGTATAATGAAATATTTTTTATGAATCCAGGTACATTGTTATCACGGGATTTCATTGCCGGGACGTTGGGATTAAGTTTGACTAGAATTCCCGGTATTGTAAGATACATTTCAGAAAATTCTTTGCTTTAATGTATTCCGACAAAATACTCGATCATTTATGATTTACTCAGTAAATAAAATAGAATTAATCGCAAGAATGTTTGTGATTATTTATTTTACCCAAAAAGTATTATAAAATTCTATGTATTGTAATGTGTAAGTTTGTATTAAATATGTAATAGATAATTAATTTTTTCACTGTTTCAATCACTTATAAATAAATATATATGCGACAAAATTTTGAACGCCGAGTCATTGAATATCGATATAAGGTATTGAGATGTTGAATGGCAGATTTTTTAATAACTAAAACACTCAAAAGGTTGGATATTATGTGTACTTTTAACATAAATAAAATATCGTCATTAGGTTAAGACCTTACTTTATCAATAAAATTACAAGTACATGACAAATTAAATACTTGATTAATAAATCTTGTGTTTTCAATACCGATGTAAAAAAACTAGCGGGATCCCGGCTTGAAAGCCCTAATATCCGGTATTCCCATACTTATTTAACATAAAATAAAACAGACGATAATTATGTATGTCGTATAAAAGCAGTGTAAAAAATAACGGTGAAATGGCTTAAGGCTAACCATTTTTAATACTAGATGCAAATTTTAATCAGATTAGGATCAAAAATAAAATAAATAATAATCGTAACAGTTAAACAAATTAATAGCAACATCTCAATCGTTTGAATAGAACATATTTTGACTTACATTAATTTGTCCATTGTCGAAGTGTCCCACGGTACAAAACGACACTTGAGGCTAATTGATTAAATCAAACGTAATCGCTTACCTGTTTAGTTTCTCAGGTGATATGATTAATATTGGCATTAATAGTCTGTACTAAAATTACCCCGCGGCAAGATTTAAATAGTTATTTTCCTATTGGTGTTTAGGTATGGTAACTTTGGATCAGCGACTATCAAACAATAGCTCACAATTCAGTAGTAAAACTCTTCAAATTAGAACCAATATTTTTTGTAATACTTTTCATAAAAAATCTTTGCTTGCAGTAAATTTTAGTGAAAACATCTGTCAAAATAAGTATTGATAAGTGGTCGTTTTCACACTGTTGACATCTATATGCCACCATTTTTTGAGCGAACATGGTATGAACAAAAAAATCTCCATGTATGACAAAATTCACAATTTTTGATGATATGTTCTCGCTAGTTCTCAAAGAAATTTAGGATTGTTTTTTTCATTTTAATTCTTCTGCTTCTCGTTTCAATAGAAAATTTCAAATTATATGTATCGACGATAATCACTTTCAAATATTATTTATATTGGAAATATGCACATCATTTCAGTTATTAAATCAAAATATTCGTTAGAAAATTACTTTCGCCTTAAAAAAGCTTTTTACTATAATAATTTCAAGATATGTCCTCGCATTGCGGCGATCTATTGTATATGCCTCAATTTCGGAGTGAGTATGGTATGTTTTATAACATTATTAATCAAAGACAAGTCAATTCTTCACCATCGACTCTTGATATGAATGTAGACTTCATTTGGAGCTGGAAAGCTCATATGTTGCCATAGTTATATATGATAAAGTTATATATATATCTATATATATATGTATATGGCAGCACTGTGATATAAGACATCATATCTTATTAAAAGCTTTTATTCAAATTCACTTGTGCCTTTTGGTGAACGATTTTTACTGGTAAATTAATGCTATTTTTTACCTGACCAATGCTATTTCTTAATTATTATATTGCAATACTAATATCGATAGCAGCACAATTTGTTCATATTGTAAAGCATGGAGCATACCATTACCAGACGGAATAATTTATTGATTGTATTTAATAAAATATATTGGCCAATTGCATATATTCATATAGATATTCTTATAAGTTTCCATTATGCTTTATGAATTAAATACAAAATTTTCTCCCAGAAGAAGTAATATGTCGATAATTACATTTAACTTATCGAATATCTATTTGCATATTGTGTTGTGCACTGTTATTTTAATAGTATATGTATTCGGAATGAATTTACAATAGAGCATTCATTTAATTAATATTTTTGACTGACGGTGCTTGATGAAAATTGATTTTAAATTCTAAATTATTTAAAGCTAGTAAACTTCCATATGTGAGATGACTGTTAGCTACCCGGGTTTCGCCTTTCGGCATATTCAGGCTACATTAAATGTGGGCAGTGAGCGAACGTATAACATACTAGAGTATTCATTGTTTCATCACTCATTAAAAAAACAAATCCTCACATAAATTTAAAAAGGATCTAAATATTTTTTATATAGCCAATAAAATAAGCCCGTAAGGCTTTGATACAATTGAAAATTACCGTTTATTATTAATAATACCGTTCACCTTGGATTATTCATACAATGACATTATTTGAATGCTATGCAGAATTGAAATAATATTTTTTATATTGAAAAAAAAAAACAGCAATATATTTATGTGCTACATATTGCATTTAAAAAGAATGTTAAGGATATTACAGCTGACATATAAAATAAAATACTTCTGCTGCAGCTGTAGGTGTATTGATATTTTTTAGATTTATTTACTTACATCACAAAAATAAATGAAAGAACAATTTACATATTAGCTACAAAAGTTTAAGAATCAAATAGAGAAATGTGGCCTAGGGGTGTTCCCACAGATTTGGTCGCACATACAAGTAAATAAAGTCGTTTGTCATATAATTATATTCGGCATTACCTCTAATGACGTGTGACGATGGCATATATTTATAGCACATCAAAGTAACAGCCTAAGTGTAACTATTTTTGAATATTGTATGAATCAAAAATACTATTATGATATACCAATCAAAATCAACTACTATTTATACGCTAATTTTTTCTGATACATTTTGGAAGATGATTTAAACTAAGCTGTGTCTTTTGCTTTTGTGTATTGAAAGGTATTAAATAAATTAAATTATTACTTACTTCATTCCATAAAAATAAAAAAAAACTACAATTGATTGCTCTTTTGTTGTAATAAATTTTGACAGTGGTGCGATACTCGAAATAGCTATCGACATATGACGTTAACGTATATTAGTAAAAACAAATGTTGTTATTGTAAATGCGCGAATAGTGTACCTATTTAGTATTGTAACGGTAAAGATTTAATCAAATTTTAAGTAAGCAATTTCTCTTTACCATATGCGGAGCATATAGCCACCATGTGACGTCTCCAGGATTATCTGTCTTCCAATAGCTGCCTTGCATCCTCCTAGCTCATACCGGCACCCTTTAGTTCCTCTGAGTAAATATTATGGATAGTACTGGTACGGTCTTCCAGGTCGCCGGAATCCCAGCGGTCGGAAGAAGAGACAAAGAGGAACTCGGCTCTCCGGAGGTATCCGTAGTTCATGCCCGGATAAGTAAATAATTCTACACATGAAATTCATCCACTATAGTTGCACATTATATTTTAATGAGATATGTTGCATTAATGATATGTTAAAGAAAAAAAAATGGAAATATTTAAAAATGGTTCAAACTGTTTTACAGTAAGTAAGTTATTTATAATATATACATAGGTATTTACTATACGTATGTATGCACG
This sequence comes from Rhyacophila evoluta, assembly GCA_022683975.1. Classification (NCBI taxonomy): domain Eukaryota; kingdom Metazoa; phylum Arthropoda; class Insecta; order Trichoptera; family Rhyacophilidae; genus Rhyacophila; species Rhyacophila evoluta. The sequence continues at coordinate 10,861 of JAGVSQ010003122.1, read as the reverse complement.
TAATATATTTTTTTTAAATATCAAAAATGTCATTTATCCATTGCAACTTAATAGGATTGAAATAATATATTACTGCATAACTTAAATTTTTAAATATAATTGATTAGGTATAGTCAAATAAGCACGAGTTTGTTATCTGGTACTGGACTGCAAGCGATGTGATTATTTTTTTCAATTTAATATCGCTAGGATCTTAGAAAATTAATATAAATCAATTGTTAAAATGATCGAAAAAATAAATAAATTCAAAAGTGTGCACTACAATCCAAATCTATGTCAAGTATGCAGTTTTTGTACATAACTTTTTTTCTTAATATATTTTGTTGATTTGCTCTATTTTCGTGTTAAAATGGATTCTTCGCTTATATTTTTATATGATCGGTTTAATTATAATGTAACTCACTATTATTAGCAGAAATTAATTTAGTTTTAAATGAAAAATAAATAATTTTATTTATTAATCAATTATTTTTTGTCTGAATAACGATATAATCCAATGATATTATCGATATTAAAAGTGTATCTTTATCTTATTAAAATAGCCATATGAATTTCAATCACACGTACTTTTTACTGCACATATTTATTTGGTAGATTGAATTATAAATTTAATAATATTAATTGTACTATTTCAGTAATAACGCCATTGATGTTTTTGGCACGTATGTGACACATGGTTATTTGTTATTATCAGGAGATTAATCTGATTTTTGATTAAATATTTAAATACCTAGTAATATATATTATAAAATATTGAATCGATTTTGAATCAACTTTTATACCTAGATCTAGTTTTACAATCTGCATTCTATCACGGTTTATAGTATATAAAAATTGCTCGTGCAAGTATAAAATTTTTTTAAAAAACATTCACCATTTACTTCATATCTACAATACGTAGTAAATATTTCGAGACTATATTCAATCAAATTTTTCTTATATGAATAAACTTGTAAAATATTTTTTATATGTACATAAATTAACGTATCTATTGTGTATTGTGTTTTACAGAGCCAGGCGCTTTCCCTGACGAGGTCCAGCAAGAGTCCAATAGGCATGGACAGACCCCCAAGTCGTCCTCGTTCTCTGACGACTCGACTTCCTCCTGCTGCAGATTCTACTGACTCGCACTTGCTGGCTCCCAAGAAAGAAGGCTTTGATCTCTCAAAAACGGCTTCCGGTGAGTGTTGTTATTATGTTAATTATTTTATTGTTTATCCGATGTGGTCAGAGATTATTTCTGACAAAATTAGATGTACAGAGAGTCTTAAACATATTCGAACTTTTCAGCCTTTTTAAGTTAGTCCAATTATTATTAATATATTACTGTTATAGTATAATATAATCCATACGATCTTGTGTTTATATAGAAAAATAGTGTACTTAAAAATGTCTTCTTTCCTCTGTCTTTACACGCACTGTAAGGTCATTGAATTACAAAACTATTAACTATTTAACTATATTCTATTATTTTGACTATTTCATCAGAAGTTCAAATTAAAACATTTCTTTTGTCTATCTTAATGTAGACGTGATGCAATAATCCATAGTTATAAGCTAAAAATATTGGTATAATCATATTTTTAATATTCAGAATATTCGATCAAAAAAAAAAAATCTATACGTTTTAAATAAAACAAAAACAGTTTTTTTAAACAAAGATTGAATAAATTTAGTATAAAACTGAGAACCAAGAAGTTTATTATTGATTATTTTGGAAAGTCTTGCAAAACAACGAATAAATGCACAGTCAACATTGATTAATCACGATATTTGAACTCACTTGAATAAGAGAATACTATATGAAAGTAAGTAACGTGGATATTTATAACCGTATAATTGCTTTTAATTAATTGATTTTTATAATTTCTCAATATAACGGATGTATTGGTAACTAAAGAAAATTAAGTTTGCGTGGACAAACTGCTGTTTTTAATATATTTCGTAACACTACCAAATTTAGGCATTAGAAAAACTTCGAATAAAATTAAGCCCACTTTATATATGGAAACAGTGAGTTATCTGCAGTGTTCTTTGGTTATTGTAAGACTGGTTTTTATGACGTTCAAATAACCATTATTATTTTATCACTTTTAAATGGTACCTGTCACTATAAACAACTTTATTATCAATCTGATATAGCCGCCATACCTAGATCTCTACCAGATACGATGTTTTACAAATGGCCCATACATCGTAGGCTACAGTAGATTTGGAATGTGTAATCAGGAGCTTAGCGATAAAAAACTACATGCAATGATTAATATTAATTCAAAAAAACAGTTACACACTTCCAATGTTACTAAATCAAACTCTAACTTATAAATCATTTATGAAAATATATTTATTTCACAAATAATAATACATAATATAGTACAAAAGATTCCCGTACACAACACTTTGGATGCTCTGTACATCGTTACTTAAGGTCTGGTAATCAGGCTTGGTTGCACTGATATTCGTCTTGCATCGATTTCTAAGCCAATGCAAAACGAATTTTTGCGGAGACTGTCGATAGTATCCTGAATATTCATCATATTCGTATTGGCACAGTTCTGCACTAGAAATAACAGCTATAGTATTGATTTTCGTAAAATTAAAAAAAACGAGTATAATAAATAATAAGGGAGCCAGAACACATCCTTGTCTAACTCCGGTGATACCGGATCACATCGATTCTGATGCAGAATTTGTTTGCTCCGTGCAAAGAATTGGTGATTGTGACGATTTTGGTATGAATGTCGTATGCGCGTAATATCATCTACAGAGAGAGTAGGTGCAGGCTCAAAATAGCAAGCCTATAAGTTGTTCAGCTGGCGTTTTTGTTGGAGAAGGGAACGTAAGTTGTGGATGCGGTCCGCACAAAGCCACCCAGTTAAAAATCCGTCATGATCTTTCCTGAGGATTCACATTATTGGCTCAATTATACTTTGCAAGATGAACACTAAGCAGCACGACGCCGGGGTAGTGTCATTAATTTTTTTTTTAACTAGCAGATCTTAGTTTTTGAAGGTTTGATCAATATAATTAATAATAATCGTAACGTTGGCTATTCTAAAATGGAAATAGCTATCGACATAGTTTTTACTTTGTAAAGTCATAATATTATAATAAATTCAGAATTTTTTTTTATTTAGCTGTGCTGTATTCAAAACGAAAAAAATCCGTTTAATTAGAATTTATTTCATTGACTGTATTTTACAAAAATCATATTTTTTTTATTTTTAATTCAAGTTCTTTATATATGACAGGTGAATGAATACTCCATCACAAAAGAAAAAATATTATCCGCTATGAAATATCAATAATTAATTGCTGTGTCCGAAAATTTAAGATCACAATCGATAAAGTAGAAATAAACTATTTGCAAGTAGCCGATACCAGTCAGAGCTGTCATTTTGAATAATTTATAATACTGTTTCTTTCATAATCCATAGCGTCCTGTAATAAGTATGCAATGATATAAAAAAAAATACAATAAAATAGTATACCTGTCTAGATTTAACAAGCTGCATTTTTAAATTTGGCCAACTCTGCACACTTTCAAATAATGTAGATAATCAGATCTGATTATGCAAATATGTTGCGAAATATTGTATTATTTTTTCTGTTAAGTGAAATCACCGTAGGAATGAAGTCTATTTACCATGTGCATTCAAGGATACCATATAAATTGGTTTAAAATCTGGAATTGAAGCTTTTAACAAAATAGTGATCTGTAATCACTAGCCTATTTTGGTTAAATTCTTTGTAAAAAACAATCTGCAGACATTAGTGCAGTATTAGATCAGGAGTAGTGTTGTATATTATTATATCCATTCATTAGATGTCTCAAAAATTGATTGATTTACATCAAAAACTAATGCTCATGTCAACCAAGAAATACATTTTGTATTTGTGCCACAAATCATTGTTTTATTAAAGGGTTAAATTCTCACAGAGTTTAATTTAAATACTCAGTGTAAAATACACAGAATATCTGTAAAATAAAATGCCTGACATCTGTGGATTCATCCACTCGATGTCTGGATTTAAAATATCTACTTTATGTTCGTGAATCTTTTAATCAAGATGCAATTGTTCAGTTACTTTGTGAGCAAGCTAACCTAACTTAACCTAGCTAAACACGATGCGTTAGGTTAGGTTAGCTTCTGCCTCCCTAGCCTTCTAACTGTTTTGACAGAATTATTGCTATGTTATTTTTTTCAAGATGCAATTGTCTTCTTACTATCAGCCTAACATAGCCTAAAAAATGTCTGGATTTATTTAAAAAATGGGATAAATTTTCGAGTTTGGAAAGCTATTTAGTTACTATAATCACAGTACTAAACTGATGCTTCCGTGCACACACTAATACACTTACATGGTTCTTTACTTTGTGCATTATATTATAACAAGGATTGAATCACTCACAATATTCAAAGCCATATCAATAATGAACCACCAATTTCGTATCCTTTAAAATCGTATCAAAAACTTCAAACTCTTTATAATTCCCTTTTCTTTATAGCGATTCCCATAACTGAAGGGGCATTCATTAGTGATCTCCCCACCTTAGTTTGGCCCCTAACTATTCAACCTCCCCTTTCCCTCCTCCGGCCCCATAATCCCTAAGATTTCGGCTCCCTCTATAATAATTTTCCATTCATTCATTCATTCTTCCGCTCTCTTTATGAATCATAATCTGAAAATCTGTGGATGATCTGACGTCTCTGTCTGGCTGGTGCCTTTTTTATGCTTCGTCCCTTTCGCTTGAGCAGGGTTTACCATGAGCTTAATCCGGAACATCCCGTCAGGGGATATTGTGTGCATGTGTTAGTCGGTGTTAGTATGCAAGTGTGTGGACGATAAGCATGTATTGTGCTGATTAACCTTTGGTATGCTTTGGATTCGGCTAATTTTTAAATTCTAAATATATCTTAATTAAAAACATAAAAAACTTTTTTTGTGTCTGGTGTTTTTTTGTATTTGAACAGAAGATGTGGTATCGGTATAAAATAATATTTTTAGAAAAATCGAAAAAAAAATGTATATAAATATCTTACTTCTCAACAAAGATAAAAATTGAAAAATAATAATGGAACTAAAATAAACCGCTTTATTTATAAATAGTATAACATTTATGATATTTTAATATTCTATTCAAAGTGTAAACTTCAGATTTATAGATTTGGAAAAGCTTTCTTGTTTCTATTTCAAATGGCGATTGTTTTTTTAATAATGTGTTTTAACAGTGTATATTGGGATGTGTTTTGAGCGAAAATGAACCGTTTATATAATATTTAAAATATCGAAACGGTTATTTTTAGTATGTGATATTTTAAACGTGTCCTCGTAGAAAGTGAAACATATGAATCTCCACAGCGTAAATATTTCACTAGAATCGACCAATTATATTCCCCGGCATAAATATATAAAAATATTTATATATGGATGTGGAATTTAAACTAGCATCTTCCAGCACTACTTGCCACTTTACCAACGAAGGAACAATTAAATTCGTATTTAAAAAGTATTAATTAGCATTTATCTAATAACTGTCAGCAGTATAAATCATTGTCGTTTTTTTATACTAAGTTTGCCTTAAGTGGAGCAAATGAATCTACACACTGGGTAGAGATCCTCTCCTAAAGTGGAGTATATGGATCTCCGCAATGTGAAGACGTCTTGAAAGATTTTTTTTTTCACGAGAATTGTTTGTCAAAAAATTAGTCAACACAATGAGCATCCGGTCCTGCATTTTTGGATTTATGAAAATTCGAAAGATATGGGAATCGAGCTCGCATTCCCTGAATTGATATACGCGCATGCTGAACTCTACGCTACCGGAGAGACTTGCAATACTAATGTATTACTTTATACAAACATAAACATCTATTTTAAGCACAGCTTAGCAATATTTTAATTATTTTTTACATAATAATTATATTGGTAATACCAAAAAAAAATTGTTACATTTATCAAATTTTATCTTTTTATCTCAATTTTTATTTGTATATTAAATATTTTTTATATCGGTATATATAATATCTTTTGTTATACCTTTATTGTAGATATATTATTAACTACCGATGGTATAAGAGCAATAAAAGGGTTAAATATGTGTACCGATTATATGAGGGTTGCTTCAACCAAAGTTGAACAGTTTTTTAGAACAATTTCTATTCATTTGGTATTTTATGTTTTCATGCTATATTCAATAAAATGTACTAATACATATGTTACAACACGGCCTAAATGCATTGGTCCTGTAAAAAAAAGATATATTTTATGTCAAATGTATCTAATGCAGGAGTGGTAAATTTTTTGATTAATAATAATATAAATAATGTTTCCACGTTCTATCTGTTTACGATGCATTATGCTACATCTTTGATCATAATGGTGATACAACATTTTCTGTCAAAATAATAAATCGAAATTCTTTAAATTTTATGATAATCAATTTTCTCTTGTAAAATTATTTTATTTGAAATATTTGAAAAGACTTCGACTATGCTGAGAGCTAATTTGTAATATTTAAAATCAAAAAAATATCGATAAGCCCTACTTAAGCTGACATTATAAATGGCATTCTCTTAATACGTACGACAATAATCATGGATTATTTTTAGCCTAATCTTAATAAGAAAATTTACATAGTTTGTGGTGAATTTATATTGTAATTTATGCACGCGTTTTGAAAAATTAGGCATATGTCGATTAATAATAATACACATTTTATTTGCTACTTGTTTGGTGAATGTGTATTTTGTAATTTGCCTCTGTCACCTATACACGCCTTGTGGTTAAAGTAGTAAATTTATTAACACATATCAGCTCAATTTAAATTTATTTTATGTGTACATAAATACATATATAAATATATTATAAATTATTTAAAACTGGTAAACTTTCATTTGTGAGATCAGTGTTAGCGACCTGGGTTTCGCCTTTCGGCATCTTCAGGTTACTTTATATGTGGGCAGTGAGCGAACATACAACATACTACCAATAAATCCTATTGTAACCTACTATCTATAGTATTAAATTGGTAAATGTCAATAGTGAAAATAACAATAGGAGACAACAACAATATAAATATATCTATTGGAATCAACCAACAAAAAAAAATCATTAATATATTGGGCTTAACCTATTTAATTAGGAAATAGAACACTCACATATAATGAAGCCTGAAGATGCCGAAAGAGTGAAACCCAGGTCGCTAACAGTAATCTCACATATGAAAGTTTACCAGTTTTAAATAATTTAGAATTTAAAATCAATTTCCATCAGGCACCATCAGTCAAAAATATTAATTAATTATATATATATATATTATTTGTTTCCTAATGTTAGAAGTGCGCATATCACAAATTCTCTATAAGATAGAAAGCATTGTTAAGAAATGATCTTGCTTTAAAATAAAATTATAAATATTCCTAATTATGTAACGTAAGCTCGTCAATGTATCGAATGTGAAAAGGAAAAAAAGACGTAACCCCTAATTTTTTGAAATAGCTTTTATTCGACAGTCACAATGTATACAACTTAACACACGTACTATCAAAAGGATATAAGCTGAAAATGCCGAAAAATACCTTTTAAGATTTGGAAGAGAATAGTTTGTGAAATTTTCGACCAGGAAAAAAGGCTTCCACCTGATCAAATTTATTGGTTTTCTTAAATAACTTATTCAATTAATATCATATTGAGTGGTAAATCACTAATGTAAGTCTTCATGCAGTTGAAGGTTGTGTCTATGTAATGCTAAATAATAAAATAGACATGCCTCCTGTAAAATTTGTTCTATGTGGGTTGGGTCTTTTTTCCTTTCCACAGTCGATATTATTACTACATAATATATGAAAAAATTTATGATATTTGTTTTGAATGACAACATAACAACAATTTATGCTAAATAATTAATATATTTGGCAAAGACACTTTTAGCATTAGACCACAATTATATATTCGATATAATATAGCTTCCAAATCGATATTTTGCTACAGTACACCGTGGAACCACTAACGTATAGAATAGTGATAAGCATAGTTACTGACAATAATTTAGCGATACGTGGTTTATATGGAAATACTTTCCGCAAAATAATCTGAGCACATCAATAAAATGTAAGAAAACCTACAATGTAGAATTTTCTTCTAAGTAAACTGCCATAAATATGCAGATGTATGAAAAGCTAGCTATATTGCAAAAAATTAAAAGCGTGAATCAAAAATTGTCTCTAATTTTATTTGTAAAACATATCTAAAAATGGGTGTTTATTCTGGGAAAGTACCGTACTGTTTTTTTCAGCAGATCACATTACAAAAATATATTAACTAATTATTTATTTCAACAAAGGCAAGGACTTAGAAATTTTATGTTTGCCTTACAACCGTTCGTCCGGTTTGTCATAAAGAATCCGTTGACATACAATATGTCCATACCTTATCATAGATCTATTTGTTTAGCATTTGCACACTTGTAAATGGTGTCAAAACCTAAATAATTATGAACAAAATTAATTATAGTGTGGATCTAATTTTGAAATGGTATTTTTTGGCACTGCTTTTTTATCGTACTATTATAATTCATATGGTTTATAGAGATGTCAGAGTGCGCGCTTTGGAGGTGGAAATTACGGGTTCGATTGCCAGAGCTGCCGAATTTAAAAAATCGAATATGCAAAGTTGTATGCCCTAAGTTATGTAATCGGCTAAAAATCAATTCTCTAAATAAGTCTTCGCGCATTCATTTACTCCATGTTTATCGATGCAGATATGTAAATAAAATGAAAATATAGTAAAAACAGCATAAGTCGGCATGAAAAAATATATCAAATTAAATTTTATCACTGCTCGATAATGCAACTTATTTTTTTGTTAAATGTACTTCAAAATAATTTATTTTACGAACACACTGCGAACGGTTGATTTTTTTATCGTGTACGCATTTTAGGCGTATAATTCTCAAGTACAAAAGCTCAAGTGTATACAATTCCTTTTTATTGAATGCCACTCCTTAGTAACTTAGGCTGAATTAAACCTGAGTATTACCTGATACCGAATGATAATCTGTTGTTGTGCTTTGAATACATTACTTTGCTACCAATTCATATTGAACTGCCCTCGTTTTTTAATCCCGACTCTTTCTTTGCACTTGTGAACACATTAGGGCCACATCTGCAAAACTACAATATATATGACAAAAAATAAAACAGATAATAATCAAAGTTTTAAATTACATCTTTTTATTAAAACGGTCCTCCGGCGTTTTGAAATATGTGTAATTTTTATTCGTCGTTTTTTTATATATATGAAAAATTAAATCAAGTGAATACACTCATTCAGCATATTTGAATGCGAAGTAAACCTTAATGGTATTCACCACCGTGACATTCCCGTCGAATAAAGTAGATCGCTTCTCAATGACAGCTTCCGGATATATCTGCTGTATACTAGTTATATGGACGGATCGGGCCAATATTCGGTAAATTTAATAGCGAGTACACTGATTGGATATTCAATAATTCTGCATAGTTTTTTTTAATTATGCGGCAATAGGATTCGAACTCGCGATCTCTTACTCTTAGCTGTTTTAGCTGATATTTAGCTTGAAAACATCATAATAATAATTATGAATCATCAATAAATATGATTTAATTATTCATATAAGAAAAAAATATAAATATTTTTACGGTCATAGTCATAATGCATACCTATGCTGAATTCCATGTCAATTGTCTCCCCGGTAGCGTAGTTGATAGCGTGCGCGTCTAGCAATTCGGGGAATGCGGACTTGATTCCCCATCTGTTGGGCTTAAAAGAAATCTAAAATGCAGGACTGGATGTCCATTGACTTAAGCAATTGTATAACAAACAATTATCGTCAAAGATAATCTGTCAAGACGTCTTCACATTGTCTAGATCCATATGCTTCAGTCTGGGAGCGAACATAAAAAAATAAAAAACAAATATATATATAAATAAATAAACTGAAAAAACTTTGATCCATATAGACAAATAAAGAGTTGCGTTCGGTAATACACGTTTAACGTTTATGACCGTGACTGAGTCTGAAAAATATAATCAACGTAAAAATGTGATATGGATTTTTGCCTACTAGCATTTGATTTAATTGCAATATTAGAATTGTGCAGCGCCTTAATGTGTTATAATAATATATGTGTGTATTATTTTTTCTGCCAAATCCGAATACCGGTTCCCGTGGTATCCGTCAGAGGTCCATTGTGAAACGTCCAAGATGGCGGCTAAGCGCAGATTTCGCGAGACTAATCTCTTGGCCAAGAAACCTGAAAGCAGATTTGATATGTTAATTCTTAACCGACCGTGATTAATCAAGATTATTGCTGCCGAGCGCGCAGGAAAAAATAATAATCACGAATAAAACCGTATGGGGATTATGAAAAAATACAGCTCGGTCATTTCCATAAGCCGATTTCTCGGCGGCTACCACGGAACACGATCTCTACGGGAGGATTCTTTAAGATTAACCCGTGGATGCCGTATGTTTTATTTTATCGAAAGAATAAAATTTCTTTTTATTTTTTAAAGTTATATCAAATTCTGAAATCTTAACCAAAACACAGTAATATTTATTTTACTTCATATATTCACAACTGTGTGATTTCACATGCACACAATTCGTCGTTATAGGTATAGTTTGTCGATTAGACCAAATAATGTCAAAAATTTAAGAGATAAAAACAAATTTCATTTAAATACATACAAGTAAATACATGATCTGAGCTATTTTTTCTAAGCCATATAATTGTTGTATTATAGAGAATAGAATAACAGTATATATATTTTTTTTATATACCATGTTCGCTCCCAACTTGGAGCATATGGATCT
>JAGVSQ010003121.1:0-22505 GCA_022683975.1 Rhyacophila evoluta | reverse complement strand
GTTTTTTGCACATTTTCTCGCGAATTTTGCCGGCTACCGTGGAAAATTCAGCAAACAATTGCGGGCGTTAAGCTGTTAATATCAATGAAACTATATCCACTTGCAGACCATATTTTCTTACCAACTCAATGGGACCTAGAACCCATTAATGTCATGTTACAAGTCACGATTGCTTGTAATTAAGCAGAAGACATCCAACCCACAAATTGAAATTTTTCATTCTATTGCATAAAATGCTTCGAAAACCTCAATACTTTAATACGAAAAAGACAATCAGAAATATACACCTGGAAGAAGCAATCACAGTTTTTCCAGCCCGCATACTAACAATTTACAAAAAAAAAAATTCTACAAAACGTCCATGTGGTTTAAATATTTTTGACTTTGAAGTTTAAATCTAAGGTTTCTTATTACATATAAATTTTTGACCACACCTATTCTTAATTTATTATAATGCCAGTTTCAAACAGTTTTTCAATAAATGTCCATATTTATATTCTATTGAATTGTATCGATATATATTGTTTTATTCATAAACAAAAAATACAATAAATGTAATCAATTCTTAGGTTTTATGGGCAAAAACTAATGGTAATAAAAAACCAAATACAAGACGATCAAAATTTAAATTTGCACCCACAAAACATTCAATAACTTTTAGTATGTATATTCATTCAATAATTAGTAGTAGTAAGTAGTACATTTATCGATAATCTAATAATCAGGAAAGATGTAGTATATGCCATATAAATATTTAAATTTCATATTATAGTCTTGATAATATAAAATTCATACTAAAAGTTAATTTGATTCTTTAAAATTTCAATCAATCGCGTTTTTCTCTTGTTTGTTACTATGTTGCTTGGGCGTCTTCTGCTTAACTACATCCAATTCTTAGTGAAATTAGTACGAGATAACTCATTATGTTCTCAAGATGTCACGATTCAGTTGACGATTTCGATAATTCAGTATTTTTATCTACAGCTCTTGTTTTTTACCAGCCAAAACATACTCCACTTGTTTTTTTATTCTTTTACAACCAGCATTAGCATAAATTCTAGTATCCGGAGGACCATATGTGATAATAGACATGACTTTGCTGAAAATTAATAAAATATATTAATTCATTTCAAATATCAATATATATTTTTACTGATATCATTTTTTCATCAATGATAACTGATCGAAGGCATCATATAAGATCATACTAAATCAACTTATTAAACTAATGCATGCATGGTTTTCCTAGAAAAATTCAGTTTACAGGTTAAATCCCATTATAACAAAACCCGTGGAATACATTTTTGTTTTGTTATACTCAATATAGAAAAATTTTGCTTGAAAATGCTTGAAATGACACAACTTTTAACATCTTAGCAAAATGTAAAGCTTTTACACTAGTTAGCGGCCTATTTATGGGGCTATTTTGTAACCATACATCTTGAAACTACATGAGAGTTATCATTCAAAGCATCTCGATTTATTTTCACTGTGGTCCCATCGCACAATTTTTTAATTTAGTCTTCTATTTTTTTCACGTCTTTAAAAAACATTGATAGCATTGATGGTGCAATGCAATGTTTCTTGGCAACGTCATTCTTTTTTTTCTCAATATGCCTAATTTGATGTATGTTTTTACAGTGCAAAATTAGAAAGGAAAAATAAAATTTGAAAACACACAAAAAGTTTGGGAATCATGATAACTCTTCCAATCAGTAGATAGCTACACTCTAACAATAACATAAGACTGCCATCTACATACGATCCATTTATTTCCAACGAAAGCAGGACTTGCAGGAAAGCATACACTTAAGGATATCAGAAATATCGCATCAAATTGTCATCTAATGTCAGACTTTTGACTTAAATATTCCGTTATACTAAAATTACTACATTGTTAAATCGAGATTTTTTTTGTTCATATTGTATGAACGTTTGTTTTGTGTTTGAACAACAAAAAATATACATTATACCGGAAATTTTGTTAATTCGGTATTCATTATAAAGAGATTTGACCTGTATTTGTTTGAGGGTTATCGAGAAAAGTAAGTAAGTAAAAAACTTTGGTCTTTGATAGGTCTCTGAGGCAGTTGCCTAATTTGCAATAATTTTTGTTTATGGTAAGGGTTTATAGTAGTTAAAGATTGTTGATGTCAATTGCCTATTTACCCGGTTTTATTTGATTTCACATTCTTATTTATTGTAAATATTATATGCAATATTTAAAATAAAATAATTATAAAACTCTACCTATACTATAATACATACATTCAGTTTAAAATGGCATAATATTTCTTTATGGTCAGTTGATTGTGTGTACAATTGTCATGTGCACAGTTGTCCGGTTACTATGAAACTACACATCATAAGGTGAACAACTTCTAAAAATCGACATTAAATCTATTCATGCTTGAATGCATGGAAACCTTGATAATCATGACATAAGTCATGTATGGTTACTTTTGATACATTCCTTAATATTGTAACACCCATATTATACCGGGTCCAGGCTAAGGAATGAATAAGCGAATGAAGGCTTACAAGCGAATGCTCGGTCCGGGGTGTGTAGGGGTAACTCTTTGTTCCTCGGCGAATTGTCAGCAAATCAAAGACATCGTAATGTGCGCCAGTGGCATAGGCACACAAATTATGGGAGCAAAATTAGAAAGTGTGGAAACCTCAATTTGTCTATATGCTTATAAATAGTTGCGTGTATTCGGGCACGAGCGTGTTTACATCGAGTGTTCACAAGTTAACATCGGTGCAGAATAGAGACAAATAATATTCGGAATTTTTTAAAGGCAAGCGTGGTATTTAGCGCGTCATGTTTTCTTTGATGCTTTTGTGAAAAACCATGGCTTGTTAACTTGATTTGAAAAAACGATTTCACATTTTTCTTCCTGGTAAGCCGTTTTGCTGTGCAAGCCACTGGTACAGACCGTCTCTCGAATGTCTCTTTCATGCAATAGCCTTCGCTTGTCTTAATTTTCTCAGTTTGGATAGCAAAAAAGCATTTGCGATCGGTGATTCGTTTCGCTAGCATTCGTTCGCTCCAGTCTGGAAGCAGCCTTAAATACCCAATTGAGACTTGATATCATTTATAGTTGGGCAGTTCTAAAAAAATTTGGATTGAGGAAGGCTTAAAATATTATAAATAAAAATAACTCACTCTATATCCTTTTGCAATGGAAAATTCCATCCATGTTTTTTAAATTCAGCTTTCACACATAATTTTACATGTTTCTGTTCCAATGGAAGAAAAGGGATGAAGTGATCTATAAGATGTGAAGCTAGTAATGCAGACTTTTTCAATCCTCCACCTAAAATTGAATGTCTATAATAATAATCATCATCGTGTTAATCCGTGTTTATATAGAAATTGGCAATCCACTTCAGTCTTCATTGTGAGGAACACTGGATGCAGCTCCCAGAAGCTCCCCATTATTTCAAATAAAACTATTGACAGGTTGTAAAGAAAATCATAAGAGTTGGCTTTACAAGCAAAAAAATGTTGAATAATTCAAAATACTTGCCGGAAGTAAATGATTTTTTTCGAAGTATTTCATCAAAATCTGAGAATTTCAAATCACTTCTCTTCTTTTTTAAATACTGCATTTGCTCGAGAATGTCATTTCCATTTGCATTTGATAAAAGTATAAATATTGCTTGACTGCAAATGAGAAGAGTGTTAGTTACCTATTACAATGTTAAAAAAACTGAAAAACACAGAAAAACCAGACGGAAAGTTTTTTACATTTATATGGGAATTACCTGAAGTGAATTATCACTTCCGACTCAAGAGAAGAGCGTACAGACTTTTTAGCATTCAGTATGAAGATGTATTGTAGCAATTTACCTTACTGCTTTACTATAAGTGACAGTTTTTCCATATAGCAAATTGATACACGCCCTGAATATTAAATTACCAGTACTATACGCTTTCATGTCTTTTGTCTAAACCTCTCATAGATTAACTCTCCGGCAGTGATAAGTGCTTGGTTTTCAGCACGATCATAATTACCGATCAATATCTTAAGCAAATTCACTTGCATTATATTGAATAGCATCATTCATAAACTTAATGTTAGTATAATATAATGAAGTTAGAATTATGTAAGCAAGTTAAAAGGATACTGAAACTTTCAACCGGCCTATGTGTGGCATTTCAATCAACTGGAATAAAAGAGATTACGTTGAAAAAGTGACTATCTAACACCGAAAAGGCAAAATTTTAAAAATCAAAAATAAGTTCAAAAAAAAAATTATGACCATTATAAAATAACCAAGAGTTAGCCACCATTTAACTTTTCTACATTATTGCTTTGTTTAACAGGTTTTAAAATATCATCACCGATAATCGATTCCATTCACTTTCTCATGATGATCCATGTAGGGCGTAAGAATATCTAGGACTTTTTCAGGTATATCATTTACTTCATCAAATATAAACATAGCCTTTGGGCAGTTCTGGACAATTTGTTTTATATCTTTTTGGACTTGAAGCTGAAATATATTGAAAAGAATTATGCACTTGTAGTAATTGAATAACTATTAGATGAACTGAAAATGCTTTTTATGCATTAACTAACTAACTAACAAATAAAAAGTTTTGAGATGGTGGGTATTTTGTGATTTCAATTTTATAAGACATTTTACACTTGATTTATCTAATTATGGTAAAGGTAGAGTTTTATATTTTATTTAAATAATATATAGTCATTTGCTAACAAATGAATAGTTTTGAGATGGTGAATATTTTGTGATTTCAATTTTTAATGTCTATATTTGGGTTATAAAAAATATTTCATTTAATATCTATGGTTGTATTCAATGGTTTTAAGGTCTAATAATGTATCGATAGGACAATCAGATTTGTAATTTGCCTAAGTATTATATATTACAAATTACAAAAAGTTAGAATTTTTTTGCAATATAGATTTCTTTGAGTTTGATATAGTACACGCAACATATTTAAATATCTTTGTACGGGTGATAATAAAAGTTTTTCATTGAGTTGTTATGTGAGCACTTGTCATGTGAGCAACTGTCATGTGCGCAGTTGTCTGGTTACCGATAAATATGAATTAAAAATATTTCTCCGTGAATAAAAATGCGACCCCACTATAAATACTCAAAATATTAAAAGAAATACATTTTTAGTGGTAAAGAATACGGATCAAAATGTGAAGCCTTTTTTTGTCTAGGTCCAGAGAAACTTTATATAATTAATTCAGCTCACTATACAGATTATCCAGATAGGGACAATAGATGTTTATATTGATAAAAAACCATTTTATGGTTATTTCTTACCTGATATTCATAGATGCGTGATGGATCAGGAAAATCAGAGCGTCCAATATAAATCTTCTTAAATGAACTTTCTACCCCTCTTTTATACATAGCTTTGAGTATGAAATTAACCAGGTAGTTTTTGCCCGTTCCTGGCCATCCATGAAATGATAATACTAATGGTTTGCTATCAGCACGTGAGTATTTATAACCTCTCAATATCTTTATAATTTCTCGAGCCAGTGGTTGACCAAAAATATGTGAATCTATATCTTCCTGCAATTCTATGATAGCAAAAGTCAGGATTATTATGAAAAAAAGACAGCTTTCTAGTAAAAAACGGCAGTAAAAAACGACATGAATTTCAGTTCATCTCCGATTTCTTCTTTGAGTTTGGCGAAGAAATAAATATGCACACCTATTACAGTCTTGAGACAAATTCCCTCAAGCAAACTGTTTCATATAACCAATGTTCCCTCTGAAACGGAAGGGTCTCTGTGCGAAAACCCAAACGACCGGGGAAAAGGATATCCTAATATCTCATAAATATCCTAGATAGTTCGCCTACAAACTGTAAGGATAGCCTTTCAAACATCTGCTATAGTTTACAGTCTTGATCTGTTGACCTTGTCTTTGGAGCAAAGCATTTTTCCACAAGATGATTTTGATTTAGCTTATAGAATTGTCTCTAAATTCTTCCTGTAGCATGCAATAGGGTACTACAGCAGTTATTTACTACTAACTGTAGAAGTTTAAAATAAAATGAATGCAGATTCTTCATCTATTTAAATATGTGATATCAATTATAAAGAAAATCACTGAAACATGACCATACAAAAACATATTGATGTGGCTTCACAACTGCTGGTGTGCTAATTCACAAAGCATACTGCCAATCACATGTAGTTGCTTAAGAGCATACTGCATTTCTCAATCTTTTGGGTGGCAAGCAATGTTCCCTCTAATTCTAAATCAGTGATCTATGTGCGAATTTTTTTGTTTGTGCAGGTTTTTCAAAAATAAAAAAAATATAGGAATTGCAAAATGAAATTCGGAACTTGCATTATTTTTGAATTCCGAAAAACGCAAGCTACTAGATACAAAAGTAAAATTCTGGGATTGAAAATTGGAGGTTTCTCATTTTATAGGTCTCATCCACTTTTGTTGTACCTAGTAAGACGTATAAAGTGGATAATTTTGTGGAAACCTCCAATTTTCAAAACAATTGTGTGTGCGATTATTTTCCATGTGTACTATAGCTTAAATTTATGTGCACACATACACGCTGGTGGCAAATCAAATAATGACTTGTTGTATTCGTTGTAGTAATAATACATTTTTGTTCAGATCAAAGATACCGTCCTCTGCTGGTGATGTTAACTTGCATCTTACTGTGCTACACTCTAAGCGCCCAATTAAAACCAAATCATGCAAAATCTGCTAAGTCAATACTATTGCTCTACTTAGGGAGCAGATACCGCAACAAAAGATGCAATTTATTTTTGATGTTTCTGGTGCATTTTGGAAATTTCCGACGACTACATCAGTGGGTGATGTGTCAAAATGAACAGAGCACAGTATAATGCAATAAAAATAAAAAAGCTAAATAACTTTGTGGTATATATTCCCAAACATATTTTAAATTTATGTTTTCGCTCCAACGAAAAGACATTTTTGTGACAACAATAAGCATGACTCAACTAATTCTATTTAGCTGATTTTACTCAATAACTTGACTGACATGTGTGTCCACACACGTTTTAGTACGAAATTACTTTCTACTCAACTAAAATACTAGCATAGTCTGTTCGAGACTATAGAGGTGACAGTGTAATTTCATGATTTAAATAAATACTCACGTGTTACATCAATTGGTATATTGTAATCTGTGCATATTTCTGGAAAAGTATGACTAAAGTATGACCCAAATATGGCCGCCATATTCTTCAGAGATTCGGATGCACATTGTTCTGATAAAAATGCTGTACATATAAAAATATAGAATATTTTTGTATGGGTCTTCATGTTTTCCTGTCGATTCTATCTGAAAGAAAATTAACAGGGGAAGAATTTAAAACATTAGGTAGCATTTGATTACTAATTTTATGAATTCTATTAACACATGGCTTACGGGGCGCACAAAGTTGTGCGTTTCAGAAACCGTATGTTGCGGCGGTGTGCACATTTTTGTGCTCGTCGGTAACATTCAGCTTGTTTTATAAAAATCACACATTTGGCTTTATTGATACGCGCTGCATATTTTAGAGTTTGTGGACAAACTTTAGGTTGATTGATCAATGCGTTCCAATTTCATACATGTGTCACATTTTTTAAAAAACATACCCGTAAGCTATGTGTTAAAATTTCTCTTGATTTTTTCTCAATTTAATAAAAATTAGACTTTGTGAATTCCACACGATTGTATCAAAAACTGCCCAATTTTGTGACATAATTTTTTTAGCAATATGCAAAAAGATAATGAAATGTGAGTAATCTTCGTATGTCAGCAAAACTCCAAACCCAACTCAGACATAGTCTTTTCTTACAATCTACACGTCAAACTGAGCAAGCTACCAAAATGCCATCTGGTTGAATCATTGCGTTAGAGGTGCTAGGTTTCCATAAATACTTCGCGTAGTAGATTTTTATTTTTCACAATCACACACAATTGATGAACTTAGTAGAACTAGGAGTGAATCTGTTCTATTCTTCATTTGATTAAAATCTACAGTATCTACTGAATAATAAACATTTATTGTGCTGATGTAACAAAATTCATTTATAAACGCATTACTGGCTCTCTTATCTTTTGCAAGATGATATGTGCCAAGTTCTTTCTCCGAAAACATTGAGGACTGTGATACTACAGTAATGAAACAGTCACAGTAAAAAAGAGACATTTGGTACAGTTTTGATTATACTTTTCTGAACAAGCAAAAAATTAGAACAAAGGATAATTCAAGGAGTCTTTATTTAAAATATGTTACATAATATAAGTAGGTTATTCCTATGTTCCGCACACATCTCAAAGAAAGGAAACTGAGAACCCATCATAAAATATATGATCAAGCAAAAAAAAATTAGGTTCTGAGGTTTTGAGTTCCTTTCTTTGAGATGTGTGCGGAAGATGAAGACATGTCTGCGGATAATTTTTTATAGATGTGCGTCGCACACCTTAGAGGGAACGGTGCTGGCAACTTAGATTAGCTGTTCAAATCTTCATACGCCTGTTCCCTAGATCAATGCTCCGCAACCGGTGTGGCGTGAGCCGGATACAAGTGTGCCACGGTCAAATTACCTGTATTCTACAGTATAAGAAAAACGTGAGCAATACCGCCTATATGACGACATGTCTTGCGTCAAGTGTGCCGTGAAAGATAAAAGGTTATGGAGTACTGCCCTAGATAACCGTATAAATACCACACAAATACACAAGGTGATTATTTAAGTCTCCCCTGTCCTTTCGATCACTGATCACTGTTTTTTTCAACCATGTCCATTCCGAAATTGGAACATATGGATCTACGCAGTGTGAAGATATCTACTCCAGAGATGGATTTTATGGATCGCCATAATCTGAAAACGTGTCTTGAAAGATTTTTTCACGACCGGTTACACTAACCTCTCGGCTGCTGTGGAAACTTACAATTAGATGGATAGTAATTATGATTTAGTTACCATGAAGTAAATGTATACACATAGATACGGATATTCGAAAGCATGGAAAATATAAATTATATAAGTAAATATATATTTTATAAATCCGAATACTTGTTTGACGATAGGTTTTTTGAATAACACAACCTCATTTATGGCATATTTTTAAGTCAAATTTGACATATGAATTAGTATTGCCAGCGGATATAAAGAGCAAAAAGCTAAAAAAGACAGAACCAAAAAATATTTTTTATATCACTCCGTCCCGGAAGTGGAGCATATGGATTTACAGTGTGAATATGTTCACTCCGAAGGTGAAGCGCATATAGATTGATTATGAATCTCCTAAAAGTGAAAACATATTTTGATAGAATCTTCTCTAGAATTGGATGTTGGCCAATTACACAACTTATTGAACATCCAATTTTGCATATTTGAATTTTAAAAAAATCCAGCAGCTGTGAAAATTAAACGCGTTACCTTTCGATTTTGTTTTTGCATTTTTATAGTAGATTTAAATTTAAAATATCTCTGAAAATCTTTTTGATACATTACTATGAATTTAAAAATTATATTTTTGTCATAATTACAAAAATCACACAAAGTTGAAGCTTTTCAAATTCCACTATTGTTGTTGATTGGTTTTACATCGTCAAAGTTACGAAGTCAAAATTTCGCTATCACTAAATAAAAATTTTCTATATCCTTATGCGGAGTTCTTATTTGGCAATTTCGACAAAGCGAATCGCTTGACCCGACACGTGACCGAGAGAAATGACTGAATGAAATCTATAGTGAGAACCTTCAAACCACTATAGATTTGAATTCACACATTTGATTTCCTCGGTCACGTAACGGGTCAAGCGATTCGCTTTGTCAAAATCACCAAAATTTGTTTCTCATTTAATGAAAACTCCGCAATACCTATCTCTTACACTCAATAATTTAATTGCAAATTTTATGTGGAAATTTCTGTTGTAATAGTAGTATTCTGATCATAAT
Organism: Rhyacophila evoluta; assembly: GCA_022683975.1. Lineage (NCBI taxonomy): Eukaryota > Metazoa > Arthropoda > Insecta > Trichoptera > Rhyacophilidae > Rhyacophila > Rhyacophila evoluta. The sequence continues at coordinate 12,557 of JAGVSQ010003121.1, read as the reverse complement.
AAACAGTAGTTTTTTGTACTGACTCAACAATCATGCTTGACGCGTATTAGAATAAAAGTAAAGCTCCGACACAACATTCATATTATTAGCGTTCAACAATTTAAAATTACACAAAATATCATACTTTTTGCAATACTACTTATTATATTTCATTTGGAAAGTTTCTCGTCAACTAATTATTTATTATAATAAATTATTAGTTATTTATATTATAATAATTATTATAATATAATGTAATGTCTATGAATTTTGTATGCTACTGTAAATGATTTGTGGTCGTAATATTATGTCAATGTTTGGAGCGGCGTTTTATTTTAAGTTTTGACATTTTCCGCCTAAGCAAGTTTAATATATATAACTAATATATCTTGGCTTTCAAGTTTGCTTAAATGGAGTCGATACAATTTCCCACTGTTCGATTCTCTCACTCTTGCCGTATTTGTTTAGAGAGAAAATCGGATATGACTTCTATTTTTGAAATTCAGGACTCGATTAATATTTACGAAAAGGTTATGTATTGCAGCAATATAATCATTTTAAAAGGTGATAATTATCCTGACTGTATCTGTGATGATTGTCTCCGTGAACTTGATATTGCATCAAGATTCAAACAGAAAAGTGAAGAATCCGATAAAATTCTTAAACAGCATACATCACACTCTGTAATCGATGATAGTAATCCTGTCAAACAGGAGTATTACGACGGCAGTGCCACTCTAGCTCATAATTCAGATAATTCTGGTTGTGAAGACGATGTAAAGGAGGAGAAACATCGTGCAAAATTTAAGATCCGAAAAAAATCAAGGGTTCGGAAGAAAACGAAATCTCGCGCAAACATGAAAGAAAATTTGACTTTGAATAAAAAGAAAGACCAAAATAATTTGGAAAGTGAAAATACATCAATTGCGGATTACAAACCGTCGTCTAATAATTATATTGGTGAATTAAAAATGGATTCACAGCAATTTATCGACGAACCTAATTCAAGAGTGAAACTGAAAAAGAAAAATTTGAAACTCAAAGAGTCCGATGAACTTAAATGTGAGACTTGTAACCTAATTTGTCAAAATAAATGGGTGCTCAAAGTACATATGAGGACCCATTCCGGTGAAAGACCTTTTCAATGTGAATTGTGTCTGAAGCGTTTTGTTTCAAATTCTAATATGCGAATGCACAAACGATTAACTCACGATGATAATAAACAGGTATATATTTATATGTTATTATTGTTTACTTATAATATTATAGTTTAATTCGTTTATGGTGAGCATAATTAAAGTCACAACAAAAAGAAAAATTTTCAAAAGAAATATTTTTCACAGTAATTTTATTTGGCATCAGTTCATATAGCCATAAGATGGCAGTACTACTTAAGTTAGGCACAAGTCACCGGTATCTCTATAGCCAGGTTATAAATAAAACTATTTAATAAAATATTCTTCATTTATAATTAGCATATTGAATTACAATTTTTTATTGTCTTTCTCACACATTTATAAGTTTGATTGCTTCTAAATCACTCCAAACACATTTCAGGTATGATACCCACAGCTTCATAAAAGTTTAAAGGTCTACGTCAATACAGGAAATGGATAAGATTGATTGAACAAAAGCCGATAAGCAGAATAAATAATAAAAATATTAACTTTTCTTAGAAACACTTTACCTGTGACAAAAATAAATACAATCAAGTTTAATATTTTTAAATCATAATTTAATACAAACATTTATGTATGCAGTCAATAGTACATAATAATCTCGCACTTCAAAAATCTGAATATTTCATTTATAGGTATGTTCAGAATGTGGAAAATCATTCAGCTGTTTGACCTACCTGAAGCGACATTTAGTAATCCACTTTGATGTGAAACCATACGGTTGCACCATTTGTGAAAAAAGATTTACAACAAAATCATATTTGAAAGAACATATAGCCAGACATAGAGGTGATAAAAGATTTTTCTGCGAGATATGTGGCTCAAAATTTATATCTGTTGTCAATCTAAAACAGCACATGCTGGTGCATGGTGTACAAAAAAGAGATTTTAAAAGGTAAATGATTGTTCAATCTATCCATTTTTGACTTATACACATATATAATAGACGTTGACTTTTGGCATCTGTATTGTGAATCATACTAACACTTATGAAACTAGAATGAATTCATCCCAGCAAGTTTATTCAGATAATTTACAACAGCTAAATGCAGTTATTTAAAATTTTGGAAATGAATAAAGATCTATTTTTCTTCAGATTTTTTCTATTGACATTTATAAAACTCCTTGATTTGAAAGTTTCTTTTAACACCCAGGCATCAATGTACATTCTGTGATTACAAGACTACCGGTAAAGTAGATCTCGCACGACACATCCGCAAGCACACTGGAGAAAAGCCATTTCGGTGTCCACATGATGGTTGCCAGTCAGCTTTCTCCGGTAAAGCATCGCTAAACTTACACATCAGGTAAACCTGTCATATACGACATTCACATAATATGATAAATAGTTAAGGGTTGTTTCAGGTTTTTTACATTGATTAAATTTTTTCTGAGATTATCGCTTATTAAATTACTACCCATTTGTTGCGTCAGCCACTGGGCTGATAAGTATGTTAGCAGTTTGGTATCAGAGGTCACGGGATCATATCCTACATTAGAACTTGTGTAAGTTTTAAAACTAGATGCCTAATAAGTTAAGCTGTTAGCTGACAACCAATCCTCATAGAAATAATCTGTTAAAATAAGTCGTCACATTTTGGATATCTGTATGCTCCACATTCAAAGTTAACATGATTACAAACACTAGGTGCTGGGAGTGCCTAGCCTAGCTGTCATTGTTGTAAATCTGCATAGTAACTTTGTTAGACTTCATAAGCCTGTTTCCTGATTTTTTTTATAGTACATTTTAAATGAGAATTTATTTTGCATTTCAGAATTCACACTGGAGAAAAACCTTATCTATGCAGTGAATGTCCAGCAAGATTCTCCCGTGGAGACAAATTTAAAAACCACATGCTCAAAAAACACAATATTACAGATGTAGGACCCAGCAAGAGATCTAAACTGGTTATAAGAGAACTCGCTGAGGCTACTGAGAAAGGCTCTTTTTTACCTGTGCCCATGGATATTTTGAAAATTACCAATGATAAATTTTCGGCAATGTAGAATTTCAAATGTCATACTTTGATATTTTGATATCTTTTTTTTAATTAGTGATAGATTTAATAGTTGTTTTAAAGTAGTTGTTATCTCAATTTAAGCAACAATAGCCATATCTCCTTTAAAAGCATTGTAATGTACGATATTTATTTATTATTTATTGAAAAGTTGAGGCATAATAAAGACTCCAACTCTGTGATGTTCTAAGACATTAATTTCTTTTGCTCCATATTTTAAACCTAATGTGTATCATAAAATAAAATGTTTTAGCAAACTTGTTAAATACATCTATGGTGCCATATCTCATAGTAATAACCGCTAATCTTCCTAAGAATCTTTTTATCCCAATATCTCCGCAGTTTGTCTATAATTTACTACACTAGCACAAATTAGGTCTATCAATGCTTACATATATGGTAAGAATATAAATAACTCTACAAAGATGTATATCCAAAACATCAAATTCATTATTTTGAATAACTTGTGACTCTTCTGCATGAGTAGGTTGACAATGTTTCTTTTTAACAGAAATCCTACTATTATTCATTTTAAGTATATTGTTTTATGAAAATAAAACAGCTGCAACTGCAATTTCGATTCTCAATTATGATAAGCTAATACAGTATAATCGATTTTGACAGCCCTTATGATCTCTGTGTGATTTTGGCTAAAATAGTATCAAAAATATGGGAATATCGATTTGTTTATTTTGTAAACAGATTTGTTGGTATGTCATTAACGAAACCATTTTTCAGACTTTAAATATTGTATGCTTAGTAAGAGAAATTGTCCTGACACAGCGGTAAGTCGTTGGCATGCATACGATGAAAACTCATGGAGAATATTTGTATCAAAACATTTCGGCCGTGGAATTGTAAAAAACACATAAGCCACCAAAATTTTAACCTCTTAAAAATTTGTAGTAAATGTGTAAAATAAAATGTTTTTGAATATTTTATTTTGGCTTGAGGAATGGAGTGCATAAAATCAATAAACTAATCTGACTAATAATTACCAGCAGCAATATCATAGTTGATCTGGTATTTGTTAAATTTTGTTTGGTGAATAGTATATTATGCACAGAAACCAGCAAGTATTCCACAATTTATTTAAATAGATATTGGTAGTTTTGAATATATTAATGCAAAACGTTTTTAAAAAATTGCACAGCCTTAATACTATCATGCATGAAATAAATCTTAAATTAATTAATTATTTTAAATTTAATAATATATTATAAATAGTTTATGGTACAGTCCTACCTGGCGCTTTCGAGTAAAATTAGGCGGCAAATAAATAATATCGCAGTAGTTAATCGAATGTTGTTCTTTGTTTTTTGTATGTTCTTTTGATGTTTGACAGTAAATTTTAAATATTTTAAGTAAAATGATTCAGAATCTAACATCAAAGCAATTACAGATTTTTTAAAACATATTTTACAAGAATTAAGTTCTTTCTGAACGAATAATTGAAAAACTCTCAAATTCCTCATCTTCTCCGTAGTGTAACAATCCGGGGAATACGGTTTCAATTCCCATATCTGTTGGATTTTTTTTAAATGCAGGCCTGGATGCCCATTGGATTGAGCAATTATCTGACAAATGATTCTTGTGAAAAATAATGTGTAATAAAAATAAGACGTCTTTAGATTGCAAAGATTCTACTTTACCTACTGTTGGATAGGATACTTTCACACTTTATAGATCCATATGCACCACTTTAGGAGCGAACATGGCATAAAAAATATTATTTATCAAAAACAAAAGGTTTAAAAAAAGTTTGAGCAATATTCGACATAAATATCAATAATAATATTATTATTATGTAAAATGGTATTATGCTCTGTGTTGCCGGCGACATAAAGCTTCATGGAAATTTTGATTTGTGGGCAATACTAACAATAGAGAATTTTCTCGAAGGCGTCATTGTATCGTATTTATTATATGCCAACCTCGCGGCCGTCTGTTGTTTTCGGTGGAATAAAATCGTTTTATGTTGTCAGTGGAAGTTTGCTAAGGAATATTTTGCGAAAGTTTTTCCCCTTCAACCATGGCGGCAGCAAGAATTAGTGAGGTGAGTAGGAATTATAAAAATCAATGTTTATGGACCAAGTCTTCTAAAAAAATTCATTCTTCAGTAGCGTGTAGTATTCTTGTATTTCTTTCATTGGCATCGTACTGGATATATAATAATTTCGTTGAAATAACGGTAAACCCGACGATGTACTTTTAATAAATATATTTCATTTTAAATTATATTAATACAAAGGCGACGTTATGATTTATACCAGATTTTATTGCTAAAATATTCTGATGGATGGAATTTGGTGTGAAATTATAAAAAACAATTTATTTTGGTTATATAACCTTTAAAATAGAAAATTAACAGTGTCATATTCTGGTTTTATTCTGAAAAAGTAGTACTGCTACCGAAGTTTTGAATGAAATAGCAATTACTGCTCAGTACTAATCCTAAAAGTGAGTTCGCATTATTTTAATGTGAAACCTGAAAAATATATTTGAAATGGTGAGCAAATTATATTCTAATAGGCGCCTAATCGTATCTTAACTTGTACTGCCTGATATTAGATAGTGAACGACCAGTAACTTTGTTTTCGTCCCAATTTATGTTTATAATTTCAATGATGTCATTACAAAAAGAAATATTCATCAATCTTGACAGAAATAATTATTTCATATTAAGTCTAGGACCGACTTGTCTGTCTTAGTATCAGATGACATTGGTATGTGTGTAATGGTAGCGTCCATCACTCATGAATGATTACGTCTCAGAAAGGAAGAGAGGGAGTATTCAAAGTGGTTAGATTAATCAGTAAAGGATATCTGCCTCAACATGTCGCCTTTTTTATTTTTGTATTTCTTGATCTTATTTTATGTTATTTGACTGTTAATACATGATAAAATCATTTTTAGATCTAATAAATATTGATCCAACAGATTTTGCATGATTTGAATTGAAAACATACATTTTTTACTAGACACTCCGGGTCATCACTGTAGCTTTTTGGACAGCAAGGCGAGAGTTAATGACATCACACATAATATGTATAATTTCATCAATTTTTGCATTTACTGTTTTCGTCATAGTTATCTTACTGCTAATATTAATTACTTTTAGTTTACTCTGGCTCAGGAGTCTTAAGTAAAAGTACCACAAGTAACCAAAAAAGGTTTGAGAATCATGTGTTTCTGTCACTTGGGTACATGAACTGCAGACATATTGAAAATTATTACTTGCCCATAGAGCTATGCGCAGCGCAGCTCTTGCACCATTATTTATCGAGCACTACTAAAATTAAAATTAAGTTTTATTGCTTAGCAACACAGTCATTATTATTACAAGTTAAGTCTTCATTTAGAACAACATTGAAAATAAATGATACATATTTGACCTTTTCGGCCGTTAATATTCCAGGTAAAGCGAGACATAGAAGAATTAGAATTACTTCAGAAACAGGCAACACGTAGACATGTAATCGATATCATCTCTTTGGAAATCCGAAAATTGGGCACAGAATTGATCAAATTGCAAGACGACCAATTGAATGAATCAACTCCATCAGTTGAAGTCGATAATGCTACCAATGAAATGAAGTCAGTGAAAGATACCAAGCATTACCAAGTGAAAATAAATGGATATGGTAAGTTTTTACTTTAATATTCCAAGTATAATATTAATAAGTTTTATCCATTTCAGCCTGTAAGTACAAGAGTAAGTGTAAGTGCATATTATACTCACAGAAATAAAAGTACATAGAAGTCTTATATTCATTGAGCAGCATGTACAGCTGTGAGACAGAATTGAACCATATGTACCGTCGATGATAGCGATATTTACTGTAACAGGATTATATCTTTAGATGAACTTTATACTCGTAACAGTTATTTTGGTGGGATTTGACATAATCTATTTTTATTTAAGTCCTGCTGATATTTGACAATTTTGTTTTACTAAAGCTTTTTATTTATTTTGTTACAAATATTTTACCATATTTAAAGTAAAATCTTAAAAAGCTATAAGCTTTTGTACTAAATCAAACATTTATTGACTTGGCTATATTTTTTATTTTAATTCCCAATTTATAACAATTAAAATTACTGTAATTAAACATAATGTTTAACAATTCAGGGAGTAACGCCTGCCAGATCTTCTCCCATGAGGGAAGATTCAGACATCAAAAGCCAGTTAAATTTATTTTAAAAACTTTATAATGAAGAAACGTAATATAATTGTTTCATGTAATTTTCTTGTTTGTGATTGACATAATTGACCAAATTTTTATTAAATAATATTTCTGCTATTTTTTCATAGGATGGGACCAGTCAGACAAATTTGTGAAAGTATTTGTTACACTTAAGAATGTCCATACTGTTCCCAAAGAGAATGTATTTTGTAAACTCACCGAAAGATCCATGGAGTTGCACGTAAAGAACCTTGACAATAAAGACTACAATCTTGTTATTAATAATTTACTGGAGCCTATCAACATTGAAGCTTGTCATTGGAAGCAGAAAACAGGTATTTAATATTGCTCACTGTTTACTTCACTTTTAGAATTAAATTGATAAAATAAAATTTGCCAAACGCGACTTAGAATTATCACCATTGTGCCAATAAGTATTCATACATACAAAATGTCACTCAACTGAATTGAGAAGATTTGGAAATCTTCATTCGGTATAAGAATAATAATAAATAATGGTACTACTATTATTATTATTAATTTTTACTGTTAATGTAGTTATATTTACTATGAGCATCCTTATTTCTTTTAGGAAAGGGAAAAGCCACTTAAATTGGTTAGAGCAATCTGCTATATGAAAATGTTTTCCACAAAGGCTAAGAGGCTTTTAGGAAATTTATGTTGTCTTACCACAACCGTTCCCATCGGCTCGCTCTGCATGATATTTTATATACCAGAAGAGAGATTATTTACATACACACCTAGTGTACTCTAGGATCTTAAGAAATTTTACTTGTCACACTTCCTTGCGACATATTTCAGATTGAAAAGGCTTGGTATGGTCAGATTGCAAATTGGAATTCGAAATTCGCATTTGTTTTTTGAATTTCAAATTTGGAAAAAATTAAGGCCAATTCCGATTTTTGACTTTTCACATCCTATTAGGTATGAAAGTAGAAATTACGCCCAAATATTCTTGACGAATGTACAAATCTTGAGGCAAGACCTAAAAAAAACCATGAACCTCTAATTATCGATCCAATTCTGAAAAATCCATGATTTTGAATTCCAAAAATGTTGAAATAGGAAATCCGAATTTTTTTTTTTCTCGAAATTTGCAATCCCTAAGTACAGCGATTGTTACTATAAGATTTGCATTTATTTACAGATATGGTGGTAGTCTTCCTTTCCAAGGGTCGCCCATTCTCCAACTGGACACACATGACTGAAATCGAAAAGAGATTTGAAGAAACAAAAAGCAACAAATTTAAGACTGAGGGCATGGAAAAGAAAGACCCACAGGATTCTCTCATGGGGCTCATGAGAAATATGTAAGAAATACATTTTTATTAATTGAACTGGTTATTAATTTATAGGCTTCTTTGAACAAACTTTAGTCAATTCAATAATTTTGTGTTTCATATTGCCTTCAGTATAAAGGCAGCTCCCATGCTGACCCATTTGTATCACTTGTCACCAAATAATTCTCCACATATGTGTATATTAGGAGATTTATTTAAATATGCTAGTAAAATAAATACTTTTAATATTCCTGTTATAATTAGACCAATTTTTTTCGTATAGTTTTGCTATATGAATCTCATCACTTTAACAATGTATACCATTCCAGGTATGAATCAGGAGATGATGATATGAAAAGAATGATTGCTAAGGCATGGACAGAAGGACAAGAAAAACGTACTGGCAATATGGATGTGGACCCAGTGATAAATTGAATTCAATAAAATAAATGATTCGAATTGGCATCCAAAGTTAATATACTTCTAAACATTACCAATATTAAATATTCATGTAATAAACCTATGTAAATCATGTAACAGATATTGATGTTAAATAAATGGCTAATTATATCAACAGATGTTAGTTAGTTTAATGAACTAAATGTCAAGTGATTCTATAGTGCAGTTATAATTTGTTAGTGAACTCTTGTAGCTCAAATTCAAAAATTAAAAAATCGTTTGCTGCTGTACTAGATTCTTCCTTCAATTTTAATATCATTGAAGAATTCGATAGTCACCGTTTTTTTAGGGTCTCTTTTTTTGTATTCCCGGCGATAATGCAAGTTTTGCAGATATTAGCGGAAGTGTGTCTTAGATTGTTACATTGATTGCACTGACAAATAGCGAGACTTGTGTGGAATAATATTGTATTAGTGTTTGCTCAGGGCAACAAAAAATATACGTTATACTAGAAATTTCATTACTTCTGTATTCGTCATAAAGAGGTTTGACCTGTATAATAGGACAATTATCAGCGTTATGATTAATCTGCTTCATGTTATTAAGTTTTAACATTGCCATTAAACTGTAAGTAATAATTGAAGTGGATAACTGTTACTTTCATCAAGTTTACTCGTTCACTATAGAATTACAGAAGTTTGAACTGTTTTTGAAGTAATGAATATTCCAGATCTTTTCTGAATATTCTTCAGTGATAAAAGGCATCATCAGTTATTATCTAATGAAGTAATTTCATTTTTTTATAGGAACTGTTGTATGTACTCACCGTATCTTAGTTAAGCAAGTAAATATATAATGTTTCCATCTATATTTAATAATTAATATTAATTATTTTGGGTATGAATAACTTCAAAAACGAACGAAAAAAGAAATTAATTTGAAATATCATGTTGACATTAAAATTTCAATTTTAGTAGTCGAAAGTGAGGTTATCGAGAATAGTGACATATGTGCATTGTTTTAGTAATAGTTAATGTGCAATTTTGTAAATGACCTTGTGAAATAAGTTATTCAGATTAAAAACGACCTACTCAGGAAACAAATCGTCACTCCTATTGATGCATTCCTTAGGGTCACCAATATATCAAGCGTGGCGTGCAAATTTTGTTTGATTCTGTTACGAGGAGCTACTTTAATGTTAGGAATGGGACGTGGAAAATAAATTAGCCACCTCCTTACCTTATATTATATAATCCATGTAAATGACCTTTGCTAATTTTTTTGCTTCCTCATATTTCAATTCTAAAAACAATTCACAAATACTACAGGTGTGTTTTATAAATTTGATTTCTACACTGTTCTCAATTTTAGAAACTGTTGAAACTTTTTTTTAAATAATTACTGTTTAAATGAATAAAAATGTAAAAACAAACCCATAAATTTGTTTATTTCTAAAATAGTATCTATTCACAATACAGGGATCCACATTTTCTATTCCTAGAGCGTCATCTTCTTGGATATGCTCCACTGTTAGGTGTGCCTACTAAAGAAAATGTATGAAATGTTTTTTTTTATTTGACAGATATTATAATACTGCTAGTTTTGTTCCTCCCCGGTAACCTAGATGGTAGTGTACGCGCCTAGAAGTCGTGGAATGCAAATTCGATTTCCTATCTGTCAGATTTAAAAAAAATCTAAAAATGGAGGACTGGATGCCCATTGAATTGAGCAATTGTCTGACAAACAATTCTAGTGGAGAATAATCTGTCGAGGCATCTTTACATTGCAGATATCCATATACCCCACTTTCAGAGTGGATATCTTCACACTGTGTAGGTCCATATGCTCCACTTTGAGAGCAAACATGTTATGAAAAAAAAATATATTAAATCTTTGGAGCATGTCTAATATAGATTCATATCTTGATTTAATAAATAAAAAGTAATATACTAAATGCATTCTTATCTAGATGTCACCAATATTGCAGAAACAAGTATTTTGTATTGACCAAATTTTACAGGAGAGAAAATGTTTTTTCTACAAAAATATAAAACTTAGAAATAAAGTTTCTTTGGAAGCTTTATTAATAAGACATGTTAACATAATTTTAAACATAAATGAAAATTAATTATTATAATATGCAAAATAACAATTTTTCCTTAATTTAAAACCTAAGGTTAAAAAATATATAATTTGGAATTCTACAATGTGAGGACTTACAACAATATTATATAAAGGATTGGTTGTCAGCTAATCACTACTATTAGTCATTTTTTGATTTTTCAAAATGTTTGCTGCTAGTGAATTTGAACTTATAATCTTTGTAAGCTACGCTATTTGTGAGATTTAGGTAATTATTTTGAATGGCCATCAACCGCTAAGAAATGTATAAATGATCGTGTGTTAAATTCACCTCGCTTTGATCATTATTATTCATTATTCGTCGGATTAGGAATAGCCAAAATACGAATTTTCATCTTGGTAACACAGACCACTGTTATCGGTAAACATGGCGGCCCTTTCGACGGCTGCTAAGTTTTCAACTCAATTAATAAAAAAAAAACCGGGCTTACTTTATACAGTAGTACGAAGCAGTAAGTATTTTGATATAGTATATTAATGGCAGCTTTTATTCCAGCATGCACAACCAAATCAGTATCACTAACTATCATGCAGTTAGTTACGTCATAGTTTTGGACAAAAATGACAGCTATCTGTATTAATAATTACGCTTACACTAAATTGTTGATAAATATATTTATACAAAACTGAATAATATGCGGAGAAGCCAACCGATCCCTCTGTTCCTATTTATCTAAACATATTTTAATTTCATCCCTTACCAGTTTCTCAAGACATTCCCGTTACCGAATTGTACGGAATGATTACATATTTTATTAGCGATCTACGTTTACGACATGACCGTATTATTTCACTGTGCGACAAATGATCCTATATACATACTACTGATGAAAAAATGAAAGATATTTTTTTTCTAGAAACTTCAGGTAAATTTTTCATAACAAAACCAGAATTCATCACTTCACAACCCTATAATTTTACTTATTTGTGCACTACCTCAATATTTGGCATTGCTTCTAAAATATCTGCTTCATATGATAATAAACGAAATAAAATTACTTGACAGTCTGGAACAAAGATTTCAAACCGGGTCCCATACCCCAAACGGAAGAAGAGCGTGTAGCAGCCGCAAAGAAGTACAATCTGCACCCTGATAAATACGAAACTTACCCTGATGATGGAGCCGGCTTTGGAGATTATCCTAAGCTGCCATTGATTTCCACCGAAGGAAGGGACCCCTTCTATCCTTGGGATTTCCCCGATTCTTTGAGGAATTACAATGAACCAGTAAGTCAATTCTGTTCCATAAACATTGTGGGTAATCTTTAACTATAGGTGTCGCCGAAAGTGACATTTCGAAAAACATGGCCGCACACTAATACTAATGCACTCACACGCATTGGCGATAGAAGA
>JAGVSQ010003120.1:0-22506 GCA_022683975.1 Rhyacophila evoluta | reverse complement strand
GGATTATATTACATTTTTTCTCAAACATTAAAAATTCGCAATATCTTAGTTTTAAATGATAATTGTATAAGCTCTGACAATAATATAATACTGAGGTATTAATAAATTGGTTCCGCGTAGAATATTTAAATATGTAAAGTACTTTAGTAAATATGTTTATTTTCGCAAAGTTAAGCGCATTTTTCGAATTTGCCAAGAGTCGCCCGCAGGACAAGTGTTAATAAGCCATTACAAGAAACAAACAACATTTATTACCTATTTTATTAGTTTTAAGTATTTTATGAACTTCTTTAGTAAACTGCTTTCAATATAGAATTATGTCCTATTGTATTATTAAATATTATAAAAATACATATATCTTTAGACAGTAATTGAACATTTTAAAAGTTGACCTTTTAGTACTGAGTCACACGGAAAGTTTTACTTAATATATGATAAACGAAGTACATATTACATACTAGTGTTTCAACAATCATTCTATATTTAATTTTTCGATTCACTTGAACTTTATGCTTTCGTTTACTGAGCTTCATTAATTGTTCGTACTGCTCAAATGTGTGTGTCATTTGATTCACTTCACCGAAAGGACGACTCGTTCTTCATTGATAACCATTAAAAATTATATTATGTTAGTCAAATATAAATAAATGAATAGGAAAACCCACTCGGTATTGATTACTGTAAGTATTTGATTTTAATTATTTATATGTATCATGTGACAAAACAGCAAACAGTTAATCGTTGTTCAACATTATCTTTCTCAATAAAACGCTACAGACTTCTACTTATTCGTGTAAACTTCTTCAGTCCTCTCTACTTTTAACCTTGTTACGCCAATTTGATAGATTACAAATTCTTCGTCATAAAATTATAGTATCGTATGTATGGTTAGTTAGTGAATAAGTATTAAGCCTCATTTAGACTTCGGCTAGTAGCCTAGTACAGTAGGCAACATTGGCATGCAATAGGTTTTTTCATAAAAAATGTCATAATAATGAACGATAACCAATGACATCGATCATTACTTAAATAATCCTATGCACATTTTAATGTTACGCTTTTTCTTTACTAAAAAAAATTCTAAATGTTTCAGTAACAGAAAAGTGGCAGCATAACTCACTATGTACAAATAAATAAGTTGATAGTTTCAATTATTATGGATATATCAGAAGAGCCGGAGATAGAAATTCGCAAAAAAAGTAAAGATAATAATGAGTAAGAAAATGGATCAGCAGAAGAACTCCACTGAGAACTACACATGTTTTTTTAAAGAACTCAAAAGTAGAAGACCCCAAAGAGTACATTGCGATATTGAGGATTGTTTCAATTACAATCAGATCTGGTTTGAAGTCAATATGATGTTTAACGAAGATGCCTTGGCTATTATTATATTCCACCTGAGTGAGAATGGATTAAGACGAACACTATTCTATATTCGTTTAGAATGGAATCTGTTTGACTTGATTGTTAGACTGTCTTTTTTTTACTTTTTGGACTATTTTTTAAACATGTTTTAAAATATTTTTTTATTATGATGTCATGTTGCAAATGCTTTGAGCCAACAATTTGTAATATATTCAACTTGTAAAATAAAATGAATAAATACGAAACGATCATGGATTATTTTGATCGTTTTATTTATTTACCTTTACTTATTTATTGTTTCTAAAAATTTAAATTTCAGACCGACCTTATAACAGCTTGCTTTTACTTATGACGATTGTACTTTTATATACCGTAAGATCCGATTTGAAGTGATCATGTAACACATTGAATTACATTTTCTCATATGTAATTTGCCGTTGGATTCATTCACTTACTTATCTTATTGAGGTCGAAGAACTAAAACTAACAAACTTATAAACCTTATTAGTTCAATATTCTTCAACCTGCATGTCATATCTACGCAATGTTCTCATAATTGGGACTACTAAGTGTTGACTCCCAACTCTATTCGACCAGCCGCTTAATGTACTTTAATACGTCCAGAAAAGAGTATTTGGAACAACAAAGAAAAGGAGCCGAAAGTTTATTCTGCGAACTGTTAAGCTCTATGAAAAATTCAAGTACATTTAAAATCTTTATAGGGTAGTATGGATAAGTATAATAGTTATAATTTGAGTATAGTGTTCTACAAAATTAAAACAATCTGTTGTATTTTAGTACCCCAAACAAAAAATAAATAAAATATACAAAACGCTTAGTAAAAGTACGGAATTTTATCTAGTATGAAAACTTTTAATAAAGAGTTTTCGTTGAGTAGGTAATATGTTCTATTTACCTAAAAGGGATTCTGGAAGGTTATGTATATAGCATATTTTTCTATGTAAAAAAAGTTTTCCGGATAATCTACGTCAGTCCGGAAAAAATAAAAAATCTTCTTTTACGGACAGTAATGAGGCTCTGAAATAATGTTTCGTCTAAATGGAAAACTTTCAGAGAGAACATAAAATGAAAAGCCAGGGCTTGTTAATCGCCAGAAAATAAAATTCACCAATACAAGATAAAATTTTACCCGCATTCCCCAGATTCGAGGCACGCACGTTAACCCATATGCTGCCGGAGAGAAAGTAATATGTTTCGTTGTAAATTAGATGATAAAACCTTTTTCTATTGAAAAGTTTTTTTTTTTAAGCTAAATTTTTGCTGTATATATAAGAATAAAACTACATTATATAATATAGTATAAACCATTTAATTAATTGAAAGACGTTTTGTTTTTCAAATCACGCACATTAGGTATTCGACAAACCAATTCTATAGCGACAATATATCGATACCTGATATATTTTTTTAATACATCCATCGATCTCCGTATTGATAACCGTAGATTAGTTAGAATACATCAATTAGCGGTTCATTTTACGTAATCCCTGATTTCATTTATCCCTTTTATCCATAAACCGAGAAAACGCGTCGTGGATTCTATAAACGAGCATAAGGAAGAATACAGGGTGTGCTGACGTAGCAGGAAGGCTGTAATTCTGCTCGCGGGTGTTTTTTTCAATGGTCGTAGACCCGCACCCTCTAGACCCTACCCTACTCGCTCTACGGGCTACGTCGTAGTGGAGCTACGCAGTGCTACCCAGCAGCGTGGGCGAGTTGCGTAGGTTGGGGATAACGTAAAAGCTTCATTTCCAAACAAGTTCTCATACTCAAATTACATCTGTATATTATTCATTTTGAAGCATAAATAATAAAAACAATGTAGTATTCATTGAATAACATAATCCACACTTAATTTAAAACCCTGTGAAAATCTGTTTTCCGTGAATTAATCAAGGTCGATTATTACAATTTCGAGTATTTGATTTCATTCTTTTAGAAATTAGATATTTTATCCAAGGATTCAGTATCAATTTTGACTGAAGATGAGATCATCTAATTTCTATAATACTTTGTAATTTTAAGTAATCCATTTCGGTAAAGTATTTAAATTACTAACTTGCACGTATTATATGACTGGGATTAGGTGACCGTTGTGTTACACCACATATTATTAGATATATGAAAAGATAGTTTGTAACATTACGAATGACAATTATAGAAAGGTTTCGTATCGAATTTAAATGGACAGGTAATAACTGCTTTTTTTAATCCGTCAATTTTCACCAGCTGGTAATGAATATAACAAGAGAGAAGATCTGTTATTTTTTCGTATATATATATATATATAAGTAATCTATAATATTCGTACTATTTATGATGTTCCATTAATTGGGCTAGTTTTATATTTCTACGGTAATCAATTATTTTGAAAATAATACGAGCTGGCATAGTTAGTTGTATACAAATATTATTATTAGACTACAGAATATTTTTGTACAATTTCGGTTCCAAAACACGTGAATGGATCTCCAAGACGTATAGATTTGTTTTGGTAGATAATTATTTCAAGTCAAGTCACTCAAACGTTGAATAAAAACCACATCCTTTGATAATTTTCTTTTATTACTTTCATGCACCCATCAACTCGGCTACTGAGGGTAATCTAATAAACACGTACTGTACATTTCAATAAATGTTTCGTAATTATTAAATTAAAAAATATGGCATTTTATTCGAAAATTTAAACGAAAAAATAGTCTCTATCTTGTTTATATAATATTATATTGAATGCCTTTAAAACAAAAAATGGATAATTCGTGAGTCGCTGAAATGAAAAAAATATTAATGTAAAAAAATCATGAATATTGAAATCAAATTGTAACGGAAGAGGCAGATAAATGAGATAAAATTTTATTTTATTTCTTCTACTTGTTTATTTCAATAAAAGTAACCTAATACCGAATATACAAAATAAACAAATTCGCTCGTTGAGAGAATCAACATTGGAGAGAGTTCGTTTACCTGAGGAAGATCACAGCGGCCTGTGGAGCACGCTTGAGGCTTCTTTGTGTTAGGGGCGACACGTGGCCTGTCCACTCTTCGCCATGCTCACCGCCCCCACCCCGGGAAAGCTCCGAGAGCGTCGACCCGACTCACCCCTCGAGGGTGTGTCACTCGGTTGACCTTGAACATCACGTCCAATGTCGGGTCTTCACTTTATATTGATTCTAGCAAGGGCGGAAATAGTTTTTGGCGGAAATACTTCCTAAGTATCGCGTGAGCAATTATAATTATGTTGGTGCTACTGGATTTTAATAAGCACCTACGACTTCCGACGTTTTGGGTAAATATAGATAAATAATTTTAAATATTTAAGTGAAAAAACTATATCGTTTTAAAATGTAATAATATAAATTATTTAAGGAATCATTATGGCCATCGAATGTTTTTGTCAAAATATTCTTTTTTATTATTTGAAGACTATTACTGTCTTCAAAGAAGATTGGAAATACAATAATAGTTATTTCATACATTTTGATATGATGGATGATAATGATTGGAAATTTTTGCTGCCTTTGTTTTACCATATAAATAAAACTGTAAAATCTGAAATAGGTTCTGGTTTGGCAAGTCATAAAATAAACAATTGAATTGACTAAGGACGTCTTAAGACATTTCAAACGACATTTAAATTTGGAATCAGAGATAAAAATGATCCTTAAATACCTTAATATGGTTAGCTCATATCATGCGTCACTAATATGCGTCATTTTTTTATTATATACAATTATTAATAGTTAGATAAAATTAAAAGAAAAATAATTCTTCATGGTAAATTAGAGTATGAAATTACAGCTGATGAATACAATATTATTTGTATATAAAATAAAACACGAAAAACAAAAGAAAAATCGGTTCTTGATTACTCTTGACATTTATACAAAAAAATGTCGGTAAAACAGAAATCATTGTTGTAATGCTTGGCTGTATTTATAGTAATTAATGGAATTAATTTCGAATAAAATTTATCAATACGATAAATAATGCTTTTTTTTACTTATCACCTCAATAGCCAAATCAGCAAGTGCGCGCGCTTACAATCGCGGGTTCTAGTCCGATTGCTGCATGAAATAAAAAATAGGACAAAGTACTTTTTGATTTATACAATTTGAAAATTCCAGTGGAATTACATAATCAATCCTTGTGAAAAAAATTAATGTATCTAGATGAATTCTATATATATTAATTATTAATTAATAATTCATATTGTACAGAATAAGCTTTACTGAAATATTGTTTTTTTTCAGATGATAAACCCACAATAGGAGAATACGACATTTCTCTCTCCAGCAAGATCTGAAAGTAATTTGAGTTTACTACGACATTTCAACCCAGAGGTATGATATTATTTGGTTTGCATATATATATATATTATATTGTATATACTATATATCTGAAGTTACTTTTTTAATAAATCGATTGTACAAAAAAGCTGGTTCCCCACCCATCGTATAAAGCTTATTCTTTTTCCGTACATACAACACCACCCAAACGCATTCCACTTGAATTTGAGTAGTCGATATTCTTCATACCGACCAAAAAAATCTATTTATTATAAACTGTCAGCAGCCAAGATAAATTTCTTGGAAACCTTTTTTTACTCGATGGCGAAATATTGGGTTATATAAAATCTTACCACTAAACTTCCGATAAGATAGTAAAATCGTGCATAAAATATGGCAAATATATTTTACACTCTTTATTAGTTTTCCCAGAGGTAATAACGCCATATGAAATATTCAAAAAGATAGGGAAAATCTTTGACAATACACCTCTGCAAACATATTACACTGTAAATAATTCGAAATAAAATGTTTTATATGGCCGTCTTTTCAGTATGAAAGTGTAATAAATTTATTTATGGCCTCCCGTAACGTCTCTCTACGTCTCCGTCTTCTTATCATCTCCTCCATTAGATCTCTCTCGCCCGTCCTGCCCACCGCCATCCGATTTCTCTCTCGAAAACTTAAAATGTGAAGGCTCTTCAGTGGTTGGGGAGGGAGAATCGTCAAGGTTACTCAGCCCCTATTTTTGAAAACTGGTGGTATACGCGCCAAGATGATTATTACCTTGAATTTAAGCACGTAGGAAGAAATAATACAATTATCCTTATAAATACATCCTTAATTTTCATTGATATCATAACAGAATCATATCAGACAAAATCGATATACTCAATGATGCTAATATGTGGATTATTTTTGTTTTGTTAGGTATTGAATCCCCGAGTAGAAAATTACTGAAGAGTTGAAACCATTACTATAAAAATAAATCTATGTCATGATATTTAAAATTTTTAAACATTATTTGATAAAATAAACATTTTAACTGATTATTGGTGGTGATAGGTTCGCATTCTATCAATATATTGCCCATCTAATAGCTTTAAGCTTTAGGATTCAACTGGTGACTTAACTTGGATGATGGTATCATCCGGTGTCACTGATTCCCAAGATTGCACGCTTACCGACTCAGCCGCAGAAGTAACAAATCAATAATTGTTACACAAATTATTTACTATAAATGGACGATTTTTTTAATATCAAGGAGGAGGCTGCGATATTAAATATGATTTATAATTTTAATTTTCATAAAGTAATAATAACTACTCAATAATTACCAACCAAAAAACATAGAATTTTATCTGGTTAGCATTATTTTAATCAAAAATATTTTTAGAAATTTAATGATTTGAATATCATAGGTTTTTGAATAGTATTTCTTCCACTATTTAAAGAAATTTTAGACTTTTTTAAAGATGATTTACACTGTTACCTAATAGATAAAGTTAGTATTACGAGAAAACAAAAGGTACGGCACGATCCTTACTTTTTCAAAGATTAGTCTTCCCTGACAAAGTGATCGTTGCTACTCGAAAGCCTCTAGCAGTACATCCGGCGTCGCGGCGCTAGAAGAAGCGACGTCTATGTACGTCGAGGCGCTAAGAGGGCAGTAACACTCGCTGGTAGCCTGGGCGCTACAATATTGGCCCGTCCTCCGCCACATCAAAACTTTTACGACTTAAAAGATACAATCTAACATTTGCGCTTGTGGACGTTAAGGGCAAACGCGCTGGATTCTTAACTTCAGTTTAATTAGTAATTTGCAAGAAAATGTAAATTGCTCTACGTTAAATTATTCTCAGTTTTACTTACTTGCGAGTATAACACAATTAAAATTATAATTTGAAATCAAAGTTAGAAATTTAACGGTTTAAAACTTGTGAATATTATAACCAATAAAGTAGTGATTTCTTACAGCGTATTAGGAAATACACACCCACGCAATATTCTTGAAAATCTATATAATTCACTTATCATACACAGTGATAACAGAAAAACTATGATGTTATGTAAAATACAAGTTTTTTCTGTAATAATTTTACTTATAGAATATATATTTGTGTATGTATGGGAGTAGTTTTTTATTATATTTTTTATATTATGTTTGCTCTCAAAGTGGAGCACATGAATCTACACAGTATGAAGATAATCACTCCTAAAATGAAGTATATGGATCTCCGCAATGTGAAGATGTCTTTACAGATTATTTTTCAGGAAATTTTCTTGTCAGACAATTAATTACTTAACCCAACTCAACTCAACATTACAGTCCTGCATTTTTTTGGAATTTTTAAATTATTATATTATTAATATAATATTCACATAATATGAAAAACTGGTCTTTAAATAACTGTAAAGCCAAAGTGAGAAGATACTTCATCATTCGCCGTATATTATATATTCGTAGATATTAAGTCGTGGTGGCGGACTGGTTCGACAACTGGTTGAGCCAACTTGAGAGGCTCTTCCTTTTCAACCAACATATTTGTATACTTTCAAAGGACGTGATTGGCATCTTAAACAAGTAGAAAATTATATATTTACGACTGATGATTGTTAAGAATAAAATAATTATAGGTTTTTTGCATTATATAATAATTAAATACGAAAAGAAATCTTGTAAGGCGTATAATAAATGAAAACGGACTGGATATTTTAGTATTACATTTGTATGGTATAAATTTACGAATACTTTGTACATGACAAAATACGAAAGTGAGGAAATGCTACGCGAATAAAAGTTGAACAGCACGTCGACAAAAAAGCTCAACCGGCTTTAACCTCTACGGATGTCTACGACAGTAGTAAGCAAGCTTTTACTTGGACACATTTAATATAATATTCATATGATAACATTAATAAATAACTTAATAAAAAATTTAAAAAGGAATATCATTTCATATGACCATTAAAATATAGAGTAATATTTACTATTGTAAAATGTCTCTTGCGAAATTTCTCTCATCGATGGCGTGGATGCAGAATGCAGGTTCAATTTCCATATCTCTCGGACTTTTTAAAAATCCAAAAATGTAGGTCTGGATGCTTTTTGAGTTGAGCAATTGTCTGGAAAGCAATTCTCGTGAAAAATAATCTATCAAGACATGTCTTAACATTGCGGAGATCCATATATGAACTCCACTTTCGGAATGGATATCTTCGCCCCGTGTAGATCTTCCACAAAGATAGAACAAATAAAAACTTAAATGTGATTGAAATTATTTAAAAACAATACCATGATGTAGTTATAAAATGTATTATCTATGTTCAATATGCATTTTCATATTTTAATAAGTATTATAGCGGTTTTATCATACATTTATTAATATTCTGCCATTTTGACCGGGTCTGCATGTGGATTTCAAAATTTTAGTTTTATCTAAAGTCAATATATCAAACCATTGGAGATCCAATTTTAATTTTTAAATATGCTGGTACGGGATATGGCTCTGGAGTTGAAGAATACTTACTCCCTAATTCAGCTATCAGGTACACCTTTAATATACTATAATATGTACGATATTCCTACAATATGAATTGCTTTTTCAGTGACGTCATTGGAAAATAACAATAAAAATGACAATGTCAGAATGATATAATGTCATATAAATCATTCTGTAATCACATAGATGGCGATAGTGTAGCTTTTTTCACTGTCTATCACATAACAGTAAATTGATTAATTGTTCGGAAATAGGCATTTAAAAAATTTAAGAGTCTTGTACTAAACAGGAAGACATCTTTCAATAGTAAATAGATGATGTTTATAATTAGGACATGAAGGCTTTCTATGACACTTTTCACTACTTTTACTATCCTTCTTTATAATATACTCGAAAGGCTGTTCAAAATGCAGTAATAAATTATTGGTATACGATATGTCGTATAGTATTACATTTACATTGGTAAGAATTGCTGAAAAAGTTTTAAAAATATGTTAAATAAATGTGTGTACTGCACACTAAGCACCTTTATTATTTTAATAATATTTGAAAAAAATCAAGATCAATTATCAATTACTGAGGTCTATGTATACCACATACTTTGATGCGGACGTAGTGAAAATATATAACACATTATACAATTGTTTATAAAAATAAATCGATAATGCTTTATGATCGTAGTACCTGGTTGAAGAAGTGGGGTAATTAACAAAAAAACCAATTAATAAAATATAATATAATTATGATCGTTTGGTTGAAACTGCCAACTAGACCTCGTCAGAAGTATGTTTCGATCTCTCCATATTCCTGCCATATATATATCGTTTTGTTGAGAAAAAAGTCATTAACTCGCAAAAACGCTTTCTGCGGAGATAATCGCGTTTATAGGTTATTTTATTGATTGAAATCTGAGAATTTATTAATTGTTTGAATTAATTTCCATACATTGAAGTCAAATATAGTTTTAAAATAAAATATATAAAAATACCAAAAACGGTGTTCGATAAAAATTAAAAGAAGTAACAAATATAAATTTTTACTATTCACAAGCAAATCAATTTGACATACGGTGTAAGTAGAGTAATTTAAGTAATACAGTACAACGCTGTGTTGAAAAGGTTGAGATCAGCCGTTCGTCGATGGCGCTGTAGTCACGGCTTGAGAGTAAACAAGTCCTTGACCCGAGAACCTCTTCCTTCCAGTCTCATGTTTTATTCAACTTCCCGGATGCCAACAGACGACAAAAGTACCCACGGCCTAAAAAAGTCAATAAAGATTCACAAGTATATAATCTTATAACCTTTCCTATTGTTTTTTTTCTTCAAATAAGCCATGGCGTGTGACTACAATGAATATTAAATATTGATGCCGCATTTTTGGACGTATAAGTAACTGATCTTATTTGAGAGGGTTAAAACCAAAAACGCCACTGTCCATATCAAAATCGTTAAAGAGGTTCGCTCATACTGTAGTAATCTCAATAATATTTATCCGCATTATCTGATATAATATCTATAACAATTTATTTTAACTAATGTATTCACAGAAAATATTGCTACACAATATAAGAGAATAAGTGATTAGAATGTCACAGTTTATTTTATTTGATTTTCCGCAATATTTTTTTGGTGGACAGTGGCGTTTTTGTTTTGTATCCTTTATTTAGATCAGAGCGAGAGAAAAGCGCCCGTACGTTATTGCCAGAGTTGCGGCTTTGAATCCCACAGCTGGAGGATTTAAGAAAATCCAAAGATATGGGACTGGTTAAGCTATTGGTTGGAATTTGAATGAAAAACAAATGTACCAAGGTATGTCTTCAAATTATGGAGATCTGTATACTCATAAGAATAATAATAATAATAACTAATAATATTCTTACTGTATTCTTATATGCTTTACATTCGGAGGTGAACGTGGCAAAGAATATACAAATATGGCAAATATTTTAGGTGTGACGGTTGATCTCATTATTTGAACATAAAAATCATGTAAAAATATAACACATGTAATTTTCAGTATAATTTTCAGAATGACCATGTATATACAAATGCCTACACACCCTATTATGTAGAATATTTTTTAATGCTAGGTGTTTTTCCAAAAATCTTTGTTAAATGATGTGAAATGAAATAGAAAAAGTCTGTAAAACTGTGGTAAAAATCATTTATCTTAAAAAGTTCTGATTTTATGTTTGGTTCGAAAGCTCAAGCTGAAAAAAGCATTATCCTCTTTGCTTAAGAGCTTTTGTGTGAAGGTTAAGCTGCTAAGAAAGTAGGCACACTATCGATGTCTGAATCCTTTACTCATGAATAAAAACATAAAATTTCCAATGTAAGTCAAAATATATTGAGATTTTTTTACTCTGAACTAATCGTATACAAAGATGTATTATAATATGTGGATATAAACACGACTTATGTTTAAATTTAAAATGGATTTAAGTTAATGTTTTAGTTGGGCATTTAATTTTTCCGTTGCTTTTAACGCCTCTATCAAGGTCATACAGGAATGTCAGTTGTGCACAAATATCCACCATGGGTTTCGCCTGTTTTAGCTCCTAGTTACTTCGCTTTAAATACCTTAATTTTCAATACAGTTGCACAATTTAATTAATAACGAACGTATTAAGTTGTTATTCATTCATCACCATGGTTGCTTTTCATTTGAGTCATTGCGTAGTGAGATCTGGACGTGCTAGAAGATGAAATCCTGAATGTTATATTGACGTATAAAAAA
Source organism: Rhyacophila evoluta (assembly GCA_022683975.1). Taxonomy (NCBI): domain Eukaryota; kingdom Metazoa; phylum Arthropoda; class Insecta; order Trichoptera; family Rhyacophilidae; genus Rhyacophila; species Rhyacophila evoluta. Next base: position 10,595 of record JAGVSQ010003120.1, on the reverse strand, counting down.
ATCTTTATTGTAAAAATATTAATATGATTAAAGCAATATATTCAAACAATTAATAACAGTTTTATTAATCAAATCTAGTTACAAGTCTTCACTTAAATTAATTTACCAACAATTATTTCGGTTATCATACCATTAAAAACACTACGTTTACTTTAATGAGTAATTAATTAAATTTAATATACTATGAAATTAATTTCTTCCAATAAAATTACGACAAAATTAGTATCATAATTCTTCGTCTTGAATTTTCCTAAACTGATTGTGAGTGAGACTAAAACAATTAAATTTGTTTCCAAATTTAATATGGTTGTAAAAGACAAGATAAAGTAGTTGGATTGAAGCCATTAGACCTAGTCTAAATGATGTCGAAGTATTGTTTATGATTACGTTTTGTATTGTCAATTACTGTATATATGATTTGATTAACTGACAATAAATACTGGTTCTTCGTAATGAAAATAGTATCTCTCTTAACTCTCACCTTCCTGTCCAAAAACTACGAGTCCGATGCTGGGTCCTGAGTATGCAGTAAACATTTTTTTTTTAAATTTAAATTCTACGAAATCAGTAAAATTAATTATTGTAATAAGTTATAAAAATCAATGTAATATCTATTGAGAGTGCAAGAAATGAAATAAAAAATAAAGGGAAACAAAAGAGATGACATGTCCAACCAGATATCTTTTACTTACTGATGATCTAACCGCTTTGCATACTCTTTCTCTTCTTTTCTGAGTTGTAATAACATCATTCAAATGAGTGATGAACGCTATCTTTTCAGAAATACTAATGCCGTCTGATATACACACGTACATGCTATACTAAATAATAATTGATTTTTATATTAATCAATATTTTCATTTCGTATTATCATCATTGGATTTGTATGGGTTTCGATGAGGAATACCTTGCAAACAGTATATTTGGAAAAATATAAATATAAGTACTGAACACTCACTGTCTACCACCGGACAGTAAGAGTTAATTCTATATCACCACGAGCATGACCTGCGTACTATTTATTCTTTCCTGTCATACCATCTCCAGCGGGACCACTCGAGAGGAGATTTATCATCTACGCTTCATACCTTTTATTAACATAATACAATTCTCGGAAAACTTGAAGAAGACAAGTAAGTAATTAGAAACAATGTAATTATAGTATCTTTCTTGTTACAGTTTGAATTATACACAAAGTTTATCTTTAGCGTGCCAACCCCTTCAAGACGAAAGAAAAGTTTTAGAGGCAATGATTAATGATAGCACCCGCTAATGAAGATGTTTTCTTGAATTTAATTTGTAAGTTTTATTTTTTTAAACTTGTTCATTCTGGCTAATTAGATCTTTTTGAACTAATCGGAAGGTCATGGGTTTGAATTCCGGTAAACAAACAATTATTTAGTAAAGATATATAATATTATAATATATGTTCGTATCACGGTTTTCCCATTACAACCATGTTTCTAAATCATAAAATTTTCAATCAAAACTCAAAATTTGTAGACAATTATTTTCTTTATTTCTAGATCAGTAGTTCCCAAACTTAATTAAAATCATGGCTCAATTTTCGGTTGAAAAACTCGTCTCATATAACTAATTTTATCTATCAAATCCCACCTGATGATACACAATGATTAAAGAATGATAAAAATGATACACCTAGTAATTGGCGGCTGAATATATTTATATGCAGTCACATATATTTATATTAGGTATTGTTGGATGTGATTTTTTCTACGAAGTTTATGCCGATTTAAAAAAAGCTAGAATTTATAAAGCGCAGTTTGGTATTATCTTTTCTACCTTCTTTTGGTCTATAATATCATTCTAATAAACTTGTATAACTAACAACTAATCCTCTTAAATGTAGTAATGGAACTAAAATAATTGTTTAATTAAATTACAAAAAAAAAAAATTAACGATTTAGATCAGCCATACTTTATTCTGGAGATCATATATTCAGATTTGAAAGAAAAACAATCTTACAATATTCTTTTATAAAATGAAATAATGTTCTGACCAATTACTTTAAAAATCTAGGACATAAACATTAGGAATTATTTATTGACTATTACTTAACCAATTTTTTGGAAAAAATAATAATACAAATATGGGTCAATGATCGTTTTGTATGTATGATAATATCTTTGGCGGAGAGATGTGTTTTATATTATATGTTTTCGCCAGATAGGTTCTTCAAATAAGATGAAATCTTTTGCCCAAGGCTAACATCGTCGCGTCTGAAAAGTTTATTATCATTTCTTTTTCCTGAAAGAGAACCGAAACGACCTTTAAAAAAAATACCAACATGTTTTTGTACTCTGTATTTTGTACTCATTTTCTCAGTCGTGCATTGTTTGCCAGAGGGAATACATATAATATCTACAAATGAAAGAATTTTGTTCAATGGCTTTATTGTACATTAAACTTGGCCATTACAGAAAATGATAATAAAATACACCTAACAGTAATTATCACCGAGTTTAAATAAAAACAGTACGACATTAGCTGGTATATAGGGTTACTTTAAACATTTGAATGCCAAACAGCGATATACCGTTGTTCGTGATAACAACGAGAAATACAATGGTTTTTTCATCTATGCGTTGACTTTTTTTAAATTAATGAGACATTTTATATTTCGATGGCTTTTTGCTGAAAATTACTTAATAATGCAATATTGTTGCACCATACTATATGCATGTCCCGTGCTAATTTTATCATTTAAATATATTGAAAAAATGTCCCAAGAAAATTTGACAATTTCATTCAAGTCCGAGACCTACACTGCAAAATATAACTGCTATTTTATATTCAAATCTATCAAAAATATGTCGTTCGTAAGTAGCTCTTCGATTTAAAATGTGTTTTGTTTATATCAAAATAATTGCAAAAAACAAATAGCAAAATAATCAGTTTTTACAATATCCTGTAAATTTAAAATACATGGAAGCTTTAAGCTTTATTAAATAAAATACATTGCATTTGCAAAAAAAAAAAATCTTGCAAGGATTTGAAAAAAATCATTTCATTTTACGTGTCTGGTATTTATCAAATTCGCCGTTTATATTAACTACTAAAATCTCGGAATTTCGTATTTATTCGTTATTAAATGAATACTTGACAGCAAACAGTCAAGCGGCTTAATTTTTAAAACAATTGTAATGATAATACATATCAATTGTGGCAAGTCGTTCTTAGTTTTAAGATACAGTAAAAAAGCATGCCCAAAAGAAAATCCGTAGGGCAAAGCAATCAAAAGATATATCATAGATATGTTCATGTAATACATCACTAAATATTTTTTTAATTATAAATATAGTTTTAAAATTCATGGTAACTTAATAACGGTATAGGATATATTTTAAGCGTATGTACAAAGTATATTTTAAATATCGGGATTGTATATTCAATCTTTCAGCAGCTAAACTTTCATCGGTAGAAAGTGATCCCCACTCTTGAATGTATTACAATTTACACGGAGTTAATTTTGTATTATGGTTCGGTTGACAGTATTTATGGTAATTTCATTTGAACTAGATTTATTTATCAAATGTGACATCTGGGTTTCATTACAATACATTATTTACCGTATGATTTTGTATAGTAAATTTACTTCCGTACTTAACTGTAAATATTTTTTTTCACATAGGATTATTGTGCTGACCCAAAAAAGAGTAAATTGAATATGTGACATACAATAGTTCGCTTACCATTCAAATGTATTGACATAAATTATGGAAATCGCTCTTGCAAAGTAATCATTTTTATTGTTTTTTTTTTCTGTTCGATCTGGTACTAAATTACAAAGAATCTTCGTTTCCTACGAGGATATAACTTGATAAAAACTCTAAAATTTCCAATTAGGCAATCATCATTTGGTTTATGAAATCATAATTCCTGAGATGTGCCAAGAAGTGTTTGTTTAATGGTGTCAGTAGTTTAATTCTTCTTGGAAAACCTTACCAGCGCTAGGTTTCAGTAACCAGAGAATAAAGGAAAACTGTATAAAATACAGGGTTGTTTGAAGTAGTCAATTCCTAACCCAGGTTGGACGAAAAGAACCCTAAAAGAAAATATCGAATGAAATTTGAGATAAAAACAAATAATTTTTTGACAAAACAATATACTCCCATCATATTGATTCGCCATGCCACTATATTAAATATTATATGTATATATATACGTGTCTTAGGACTATTAGGAATATTTCAGCATTTTTTTTCTTAGAAATAAAAATGTATTCTTTTCAAAATAATATAAATGTATTAATTAGTACGTCATACTCTTCTTTCGCCTACCTTGCTTTTTTTAGCATCTATCTCCATCCATATCTGTCTAAAACATCAGTTTTCTCCAGTTTTGGATTATCACGACTTGAAGTTTAACTTAACACTGCCTCTTGTACGACATCCATTAGACCTTAGTCTGTCTTTCGACTTTCTAAATACCTGAAAATTCACAAAACTTCCTAAAATCGATAAAAAATACATTAGAATACATGAATACTAATCTGTTTTGATTTTAATTTTATAACAGTTTAAATGGTCGTTCATATAAGAGTATTTGATTGGTCGACAGCACAACTGTTTTCTGAAAATATTATTTTTCATTGATAGATAATAGTCTTTTTATCAACTGATATATAATTGTTTGTCGCAGGAGCTAACCGGTTCAAACCCCGTTACTGTATCTTTTTTAAAATTCGAAAATGCAGGATATTCAATAGATTAAGCGATTGGCTGATAATCGATCGATCTTTGTTAGAAACAATCTGCTAAGACATCTTCAAAGTATGGAGAGCCATATGTGTCCGAACGGGTTAAAATGGAATCTAGTGATAAATTATTTTTAAAAATTCGGTTAGAATTAAAAACTTGCTGACTTCAGACAATAAGTAACGGTATGAATAAAAACAATCATGTTGCGATGCATTTTATTTAATGATTGATAACGTATGTATGTCTCTTTACATAACAATTATACCCAATGGTACCCAAACTATTTCAATCTAACTGTCCACCTTAATCAGTAATGGATGATGAGCAATTTTATTATGGAGATCAATCAGGTCAGATGAAAGAGATAACATAACGGTGAAATGGCGGACGTTATAATGATAGGATTTCAGGTGCATAACAATGATAACCTTAATTAAAGCACTGGGTGTTCAAAATATTTTGTCACATTATATTATTTAGTATATTTTCCTATATGCAAATGTAGAAAGGAAAATGAAAATATAAATCACTTTGTACTGCAGTGTAATTTGTGTGGTACGCAAAGATTAAGTACAGTTGCTACATATTGCTTCATGCATGGAGGTTTTAAGTGTGAACTTAAGATATTAATTTAAATTATATACTACGTTTTAGATAAAATGTATCACTTGTGTAACCGAAACAAACCTTGGCTTATGTTTCGACCTGCTATATATATTATTTATTTTCTGAACCATACGAATATTTTAATAGACAAACTTACTAAGATGCAGTGTCTCGATTCAATTCCTCCAATACGTTTCACTTTAATTTATTTTTTTCGATATGTAAAAAAAAACTTATTTGAATTCTCACTTCTGAGCAAAATTAATGTTAGGCCATCCTCAACGATTTTACAAATGATAGCTGTACTACTCGATGCATGGATGGGCTACCGCTCTAAGTGCGCCATATCCTGTTTACATAAGATTAGAATGGCATCTCCTACCAATATAGGGACATCGAATTTTTACAATGCTATAATATATGTAATACTTACGCGTGCAGCTTAAATAATAATACTGGTATGGGAAAAGATAGCAAAGTCATCATAACTTCAAAAATACAACCATATTGATATCGTCGTACTACTGACAAAAGACGTTAAAGTGAAAAAGTAAATTTTGAAATAATCGAGTTTTAATATTTGAGTCTCTCTGTTGAATAAATTTTACGACAATTTCTTAAAGTATAATCATTATAGCGTAAGAAATTGTCGTAAAATGTATTTAACAGAGAGACTCAAACATTAAAACTCGACTATCTCAAAACTCACTATTTCACTTTAACGTATTTTTCCAGTAATACGACGATATGGTATACCAATGTCCAGTGATGAATATGATACATGGGTAACTTTGGTATTTGGCGGGATCAACTAGAGATTTTGCCGAGGCACGAAAAGGAAATAAATTTGGCTTTAATTATATTTATAAAATATATTATTCTCAAAAAATTATTAAAAAATGGCAAATTATAATTTTTCCTATTTCCTATAAGCCTTATAAAATAATAATAAGCACATAATATTATGATATCAAATTGGTAAATTAAAACAAAATTAAATACAGAAAAGATTTCTAAATCATTGTACACAGCGGCGTGAAAATAATATTGATATTATTTTAAATATTTAAGAATTGACAGATGATAAGTGTGTTTTTAATATTCCGGTGTTGCACATTTATGCTGTCCATCTCTGACATAGAATTCACTCGCTGTTCACATCCGGAGAGCTTTTGTTATAGGAAAGCATCGCGTGCGTCGACCTGGAACCGTATAGGTATCAGCTCGTATGACAATGTGAATTATTGTTATTGTGAAAGCCTTTCGTTTGTAGGCGCTGACGGATGGAGGTCAGGCTCCTTTCTCTCCACACAACCCCGCACTAAAACACACTACCTATAATATAAACAGGGATTTCGATATCGGTTTTTGTTTAATCGGTATTAATGGATAATATAGTTAGCGCTGATAATGGATTCTTAATATTCTATATATTTACCTGAAAATTATACAATCATACGATAGACTCCTGCGTTTAGATTTCAATGTATTCTTATGAATTATCGTCACAGCTCTAGATAAACTATTTGATTTATTGTTACAGTCTTTCCAGTACGTCATTAAAATAACATATCGATATATTTTGCTAAACTTGTCTCCATATCTTCCACTACAACCTACATTGAACTTGCCCTGCTCATTATAAAGTTGCAAATAATAGCTCTACTGACCACTGCAATTCATAATTCTACATATTAAAAGATTTTTTTTAAGTGAAGGATATTTTATTAGTGTTTTCATGTCTCAAGCCAACACCGTCATAACGTTAAACTCATTTTATTTCTTCTAATCGTACTAGTTCATCTGTGTTCACATATACGTTCCACGTGCAATTCTCCTAATATTATATATATATATTTAACTATACGGAATACAGTCTCGAAGTCTTAATTTCCTGCCTAAATTAGACTTGAGTGGATTTTGAACCAACTATAAATATTAAATACTCAGCTTTGTACAGCCAGATTCAACCTTTTCTTGTGGAAAATGTTAGATTAAATCATCGGCAGTACTAAAAGATCATTATAATATAAAATATAAATTAGAAACATTTACAAGAAATTATGGCAATAGTGAATCAAATTGATTTAAAAAGCTTGACATTCCATTCATATATTTATATTCCAATTAGATAAGAATTTTGTGTTATATGGCATATTAATTATTTATTAAAGGTTGTATGCCATCTAGTGTAGACCGTGGTTTTCATAGTTGGATAAAATGAATATCTATGAATCCTTGCTATCTTAAATTATCACAATAATACACAACTGGAAGAAGAACTGGAAGAATTTGGTTGAGGAAGCTGAGGCCAATTTCGATCAGTATGATGACGATGAATATACCACCTATATCTCTTAATAGTTTCTTTAGCGTGTAAGTATGGTGTAATAGAATACATTATATTTTATAGTGGCTTCAAAAACGCATAAAATTCTAACTGAAAAGTTAATAATCGAATACCGAATCTGATTCTTTACCGGTTTGAAATTCCTTAAAATATTATAACAACGTTATTGTGAGTGTATGGTCAAATAAATTCATATGCCATACTGTTTTATTCTACTGTGGAAATGATGTTACAAACAATATGGGTCAACATTCAACAACTGGAAATGCATCATAACACAAGCAATTGTTATGAAATTATTTTCGTAATTATAACGGTTGACTTGAATAGTATTTTTTTAGCATTTTTCCACGTCTTGATAACACTATTTTTATTTACAATTATCACTTGATTAGGTTAGACTAGGTCAACACGTTCAGTCCCCAAACGTAAAATACACGTCAATAATTTAATATGTCTTATATATTCTCAACTTCTCTTAAGATACATTTGAAGTCAACAATACTGATGATGATGCTTTCTATCTTCCGATGCAAGTTTTTAAAAAAAATTATAGCTCTAAAAGTTTTGTTTTAAATTTTTGAGCAATTTCTTTGTATTTTTCGGCTTCTGATTCGTCATATTCAACTTTTGTCGGTTAATTAAACTTGATCCATGAGAACGCACCTTAGCACACGTGAACGTACAGAGATGTAATTTAGAAGACATTAATCATAAAGCAATTAATCATGGAGACAGTTGGCCATTTCTACAATAGTATTTTTCTCTACTTTTTACATATCCGTTCTTTACGTGGAGCATATGGGCATCACGTGCCGTCTCTAAAAATCTAGTATTCTTGCACCCTCCCAGGTAATACTTGCATGTCGCAAGTCCGCCGAATATATTCTACAATACAATAAATACATAGTATAATACAATGAAATTTGTTTGCAGTTTTGCGTATTTAGCGTACGCGAGTTTAAATTATATAGACAAATACAAATATTTATTATATTAGTTTTTACTACATCCTGCACGTTATTTTAAATAATTATATTATTACTACTTACTTACGTTGCATAAGGAAGTTTTTTACGCCGTTCTTACACCTAGTCTTCATCAGGCGTATCCCAGAGCTCTAATATCGAGAAGCGATCTACTTTATTCGACGGAAATGTCAAAGGAATAAATATAAATTATTCAAGACTTAGTTTGCCATGCACTCAACTGTGCTGAAGTTAAAAATAAATATAATAAAAGAAATATATTTACTTACAGATACTTACTTGGTCAAGTTGTCATGGGAAGAGATCATCACGCTCGCTGTATGACGTTGTACAAAGGTTTAGCTGTCTTAATTCTTCTAATATGAAAGGTTCTCATGTTAAGCGCCATGAGGCACAAGAGTTAACGTAGAACTGTGCGTAACTTGCAATGTCGTTGAATGCCAATAGCCTTTGAATGTTGAATGAAAGAGAAAGTGGGCCAGAACAAGTTGCATTAACACTGTCAAAGTCACTCGCTACTACTTGTCTAAGAAAATTATTGTAAAGTTCCATTTTAAAAGATTCCATACTCTACTATTATTATACGTGTACATAATTCCAAAAATGACCAACAAAGAAGTACAATAAACTGATAATTTTACGTTTTAATTATTTCAAAATTATTTCATTACAATCTGCTTCGTACGTAAAGTAAAAATAGTGGGAGATCTAAAGAATAGTCTAGGAACCACAATTTCTGAAAAGAAGTATAAATTTTAAGGAAGTGTGACATTTAAAAAAAACCAGAAACTGTAAGGGGCAAAATGAATTTACTCAAGAGCGCTGAAGTTTTAGCTATGCCATCCTTTTGATGGAATGTGTATTAAGTTGTATTTATATATTGTAATTATCGAAAAAATGCTATTTTTAAATAAGGGTTATGTCCTTTTTTTGCTTCTGCAGTCGATGTGGTTTACATTCCGATCAGACAATTGTTATAAATTTCTTTTTAGAAATACTTGCATACTTGAATTTTAACAATCGATTCGTTTAAATATTTTTATTTATCTAACAGTTCGCCCTTGAGTTGAAGTTTGCACCACGCGTCACCATAGAAATCAATTAAGTGTTATTGGTTTGATTTATTAGCCACAATATTTATGTTTGTTCAGCCAGTTGATACAATATACTGTCGATATGAATGTATTGATACACTATTTGCGTATATCATCAAATTAAATATTGGTAAACACTTATTCACGTGGTGCCAGTTCAGTGAAAATGAAACTTTTTTGGAAACCAGTATACAGCCAGGAAAGCCAGAGCAACACAATCTCCTTAACTCGAAATGGCATACTATAATATATTTAACCTGAAATAATTGACTATGATAAATTTATAGTGTATAACACATACGCACAATAATTATTAGTGAGTCACTTACTTTAAAAGACAGTAATACAGTATTATGGGTATATTTGAGTTTAAATATTCTGTCTGATTTTAATCTACGACCTCTGCCACTTCAAATCAAACGTATTTAGCCCTCGACCACAGAGGTTTCAACGTTATTAAAAATATACATGTAAGACATCTAAGAAAAATCTCTCAACTTTTTGTAAACTATTACCATAATACTTAATATTAAGAAATGCATTAGAGTTTTTCATATAGTCATTGTTTTAAGAGGGAAAAATATGATTCATTTATTTGCCCCTGCTTGTATGAAATTTGTTACGGGACGGGAAAGTTTTCTTGTGAAGTAAAGCCATTTTCAAATTGCTATTGCTTCACTATTTGATTTATTGTAAATTCTTTATTACTTTAAGCTATAAAATTTATAACTTATTAGAATTAACCTTTACCACTCGAGTAGCGGCACGTCAAAAAAGTAATTTTTAGCAATTTTTACATTGCGATTTCAATCAAGTTAGAATGAATAATAGTAG
>JAGVSQ010003119.1:0-22510 GCA_022683975.1 Rhyacophila evoluta | reverse complement strand
CCTAACGATCCGGGGAATGCGGTTTCTAATACCCATCTGTGTTTTTTTTATTTCTTTTTTAAATATTGCTGCTTGCAAAGATTTCTTTATTTATTTGTTCAATTGTTATAATTTACCATCAATGTATCATTGCTTTAATATTCGATATTTTTGTCGTACGTGCATATTTCATAGAACTCACATGTATTACTTTGTTTCATTTGCTTCAGCTGGCGTGTCATTAATTTGTCATACTTAATCCAGAGGCGAAAACAAACAGACTCGACATGTTATATTAATTGTGTTCAGATAGTGTGCCCATATTTGAGCGTGCATTGCAAATAAACTTACTATATCACCAGCACCGATCTCGCGTGGTCAACTTTCGAGCGAGGCCTTCACGTTCATTGTGCTATTCGTCTATTGATATTAATAGTTTCTATGTTATTTGTTCTTCACACTACATTGACAAAATCGCTGGGCATGTTCCAATATAAGTATCAAAATTTTTATAAAAAAAATTTGAATTTTCTTTTTGCAAAAAAGTAATACAATTCACGCCATTTGCCAACGACCATAACATGTTGAAAGCACCGTTTCTCGTCCGATCACCGAAGTTAAGCAACATTGGGCGCGGATAGTACTTGGATGGGTGACCGCTTGGGAACACCGCGTGCCGTTGGCTAACTTTTTTAAACTTTTTCACATAATCATAATTTATTTAATTTTATCATCTTTATATATATATACGCACACAAGAACGATTTTTTTTTCTCAAACTGAAAAAAAAACCGAACATAAATTTATAAGAAAATAAATAGAAAATTGTTTATTTTCATATATAATTCATCATAACGTATTTTTTACGTTTCCGAAAATGGAAAGTTTTTCGAAGCAAGAATACATCAAACTATGATTCATAAGTAAAACACAATATGTGATACGCATTTGCTGTTTTTTTTATAAGAAACGTCGACATACTGTTTTTTTGTCTATAAATTAAGACATATCAAGCAGTATTAAAAAATGTGGTAAGTCGACTTTTTTCAAAATTAAACTTTAGCTATTACATATCGACTGTGGAAAGGAAAAACGACGTAACTCACGCAGAACAAATTTTACAGGAGGCACAAAAAAGTCTATTGAATAATTTTGGGCCAAAATCCAAATATTAAATAGACACAGCCTTCAATAGCACAAAGACTAATACCAGTGTTTTATTTAACCAATCTAATATTAATTTAATAATCCATTTAAGAAAGCCAAATTATATTGATATGGTGGAAGTAGTTTATACTGGTCGCATATTTTAAGGGCCATCCTTTTTTTTTAATTTAAAAGGTACCTTTAGATACTTATTCGAAATTTGCAACTTACATCCTTTTAGTAGAATGTATATAAATTGCGATTGTCTTAAAAAAGGTATTTTGAAAAAAGTGAAGGCTACTTCATTTTCTCTTTCGACATTCGATATTATCAGGCAATATTTTTTTGCACGTGTATCGTTGTCTGCGTTAAACAAATCGAATTTTTTACACATAAACGAATCATATATTTTATACGAAATAGCCTTTTTAGCTGAGAGCTTTTTAACACCTTATTACTTAGATGACATATTTTTTGCAACTTTAGTTTTAAGTACAAAGATTTCAAGAAACCATGAACGATGTAAAGAAAAAAGCCTGGCATGATTTTAGGAGATATCATAAACAAGTTTTCAGTTAATAAAAAGGTCCAGATATATTCATATGCTTTTCAATGGTATTACATGTTAAAGTTGTATTTCATTTATAAATTTACTGTTTCTTAGGTCGAAAAGAAAAATAATATATCTATTGTACATTCACAAAAATAATCATAAAACCGGATTCTATATTTCTAAAACCAATATTTATTTTACACGATAAAAAAACAGTTAATTATCTAATATATCATATACCTTTATAATACTTTGTGTGCATTAGTGTTGCAATAAAAAATCTATACAGACTGTGTAGGAAAATTACTTGTATTATATTTCATTGCAAATTTTTTGTATCCATAAGCACTTTGCACATCTTTTCTATATATGAACCCTTTTCCCAACTTATCCAATTATAACTCTTAGCTAACTTATCGTATGATAAATTACTGCAATATATGATATATTACCAAGGATAATAAATACTCAACCGCGATGCAGTTGCTAGAAAAAAATGGATTCGATACAATATGGGTCATGATAAATCATCTTATATGAAGCATTATCGACGATAGTAAAAATGATGAGTTTGTAGAAAAAGCTCCTAGCAACACTCCATAGATAAAAAGTAATTAATACATATAACCTTCTTCGCCTCTACCAAGCGTTTGTGCTCAACCAGATTGTTTTTATACCACGCTATCTCTAATTAAACCATTCAAATTTTCGGGTAGATCGTTCTGGTAGTATCGCAATAATGATTTTTTTCATTAATTTTTTAAATTATCAATTTTTTCTCAACTTTACATGTTGATTAAGTCACGTATGTCAAACGGCTCAATCAATATATTGTAGAGATTTCTTGGTCGACTTTATATCGACTGTGAAAAGGAAAAAGGACGTTACCATCAGATTTTCCAAAATAGCTTTTTTTATAGTCATAATATGTACACATTATACACGTTCTACCAACAATATTTAAACTAAAAATGATTGATAAGTATCTAAACGTAGCTTTTAAATTTTTAAATCATGATGGCTCATCAAATCTCTGAGCAGGAGAAGGGACTTTTTGAAACAGTTTATCAACCATTAAATGTAGTAATTTGCACATTTTTTACTTTTCACAGTCGAAATATAATATATATGCTTCAATTTATTATGAGAAAAACGTTTATTAGTGTATAGTAACTTGGCTGTGCAACTTAACTATGCCAATCGCGGGGACGCAAAACTGCTGCCGGAATTTCAAACTTTCCAATTTTCATTAAGAGTAAAACTAAGTTTAACAGACAGTGAAAGCATTTTAGTAAGATGCCTTATCAAGAACGCCGTTCATTAAGGCGTGCCTTTAAATGTGTCATAAAAATATACCTACGCATATTTATTGAGATGGAATTTAGTGCGAATATTTTCCGCGTTAATTTAAGTTTAAAATTTATGCAGAGGCGTTAATTTCGAAGTTAATTGCATTACACTGTGGGTTATATATATTATATAACAGCTCCAAACAACTAAATAAAGTTTGTATTATATTTAAGCAGGGTAGATTCTTTATTCACTCTTATTAGTAATCATCTAGATGATTGCTTCAAATGTAATTGTATTATAAATATTGTGAAACAAAGAGAGGAATTAAGTTGTTTGTATTTTACAGCAAAATCAAAGATTTATTTTCAGTTGAACATTATATTTTTAAAAATTTTATTTAGACATATAAATATTAATTTAATACATCAATAACGGATTTGAAATTAGACATATGTTTTATTAACATCAAACATTAACCAAAAGGGAAAACTTTAAATATGAATAGTACTTAAATCAAGGATAATCTTAAAATACTTTTAGTACGTAATATAATTTGATAAGTTGATTATTTATAAAATAAAAAAGTGACATTACAGTAGCACGTATAGATCTATACTTCGAAGCAGTCACCTTCCTGCCATTTCAAATCTTCCGTAGACCTCCGCAGTACGTGCCCCAGTCAGTTCAAAAGCCGCTGCAAGACTTTTAACGTGATAGAAGACTACCTCGTTCGCTTCTTTATCTCTAGGTTCCTTACAAATTCAAACCATCTCACTCCCAGTGTCTGACAGAGGCATTTGTGTTAAAATTTCACTATATTGTTTCTTTGACTTTTTGCTAGATGCCACGATTATCTGCCATATAGCAGCATCAATTTTATAGAACCAATATTTTTAATATACAATGTACAATACAACAAGTATGGTCAGTAGATGCATACACTCCTAATCGAGACAAGCATCGTGATGACCATTATATTTGACGTCTGAAATTTAAGAGAGTCCAAATTACGTACTTGACATGCCAATATTCTATAGAAACTACTGGATATGATAAAGAAGAGATAAAAACACCATAAATTTCTTAATCGTCATAAAGAATATGGTACATTTGTCTTGTCAATATAATTTTTAAGCAATTGCTTTGTTATTTGAACGCTTGTACGGTGGTTCCGAATATTTATGATACATATTATAGAGAAATGGATTTTTATGTTAGATCAATCACAATGCCAGAATAAAAATCTAAAATTATTAACTAGGTCGAATGGCTACACAAAATTTAAAAACCCCATATTTGTATTGCCCACGTCTAAAACAAGTGACCAATTGAGCCGAAAAAATGGTCAGTCGTTGCGTCATGTAACGGTAAAAAATGATTCCGTAATGTACATTATTTGTCAAAATTGAGTATTATTCTTTATGGGGGAAAAGTTAAGGTAAATGTCGACGTAATATGACTCTAATATGCAAAGGCGTGCAGAATATTTCCATCCCCAACATAATTTACACTAAAAATGTAATAGACACCTTTAATTAAACGTATTTGCCATTTCAATTCAATTTATCCTTTTTTAATTTAAAGTTTTTAGCTATGGAAACATATAAATCAATTTAAATAGTTTTCTCGGCATCGTTTCACGACTTAACACAACATATATTATGCTTTTTAATCTCCAACTCGTTCACAAATGCAGAGTATACTGTCTTCACGAGCTTTTTTCGGGTAGCATGATTCGCTATCATAAACCATCACGCGTTCAAATCATATATTAAATAACGTAATACCGATCGAGTATGATCGAGTACAGTTATATATGCCGGATACATTGAGTTAAATTTGTATTTTGGAACAAACTTGAACACGTGTTGGCAGTCATCATGCGTGTGTGTAATTATTTCTCATTATAATTTAAAAAATATGAAATGCTTCAAACAAAATTTGAGCTAATCTGAGAAGTTCTTCGGATAAGGAAAGCATATCTTTTACACAATGTGACTTTTCTATTGTTTTTTCACATTATAATTCATTTGTTTCAGCCAACTTCAGTTGGTTACTTATCTACAACAGACAACAACACAATTCGTTGTTTTTTTTTTACTATTTCCAAGATATTTGTTTTTGATGATATATTTAATCTTACAATAGTTGTAAAAATTTCTTTAGATTAGATTTCTATTAAAATTCTGGATATTGTTCGACTAAAGTAAGTAGGCATTTTATATGTTAATTATTTCGAAAGCTTCTCATAAGACCTTTTTTAAAAAAATCTATCGTACTCCACTAGTAAAAGGTCGTATCATACAATGTTCGTTTGTCCCTTTATTTGAATTCCCTTGAGAAATCAGCGAATTGTATGAATGTGGAATAGTCTTCATGTTTACATGTAGACGACCAATTTCATCATTTTGCTTTGGAAAAAAAGTCATTCAGACGATATTGGGGTAAATTTATTCACCTACATAAGTTAATATTATGGATAACAATCGCAGGTATTCCATGTCGTATTTTTTTACAAGTCAAGTTGAAAAAATGGTAGGATTGTTCATTTCGTATGGAAATAAAACATTGTTTTTTTTTATTATACTATTGTTATATTATACCAAAAATCTAATCTAATCAGGGCTATCTCTATTTTTCAATTTATCTAAACTGTCTCCTATTTTCATTCGCATTGAAAATATTCTAAAAAGATTTCTTCATTTAAAAATACGGAAAAAATATCAAAGAATAATCTTACTGATAAAGAAATGTTATACAAAATATATCTTGATACGTTTGCTATTCCTGAATAGTCAATTCAAATATTTTCTTTCTATCAGTTTTTCCTTAATTCGTTTTTTAATAAACTCTTTTGAGGTCATTCAACGATTAGTATATGTTTTCAATAAGTTTTCGTTCAAAAATTATTAACATTAAAATTGGTACAAAAGCATTACTGAAAAGGGAAACTTGAGTGAATAAAATTTAACCGAATATAATTTGAATTTTACAGTTAAAGCCGCTTATTGTGATTACGATAAGATCCGTTACTTTCAATAACTAAATTTCAAAATTTATTACAAAATAAAACAATCTGTAATATATTTACTCAAAACTTTTTTTTGAACATTAAATTTATAAAATTGACGCGTTGTTGTCTATCATTTTTTTTCGATTCATTAAGTCATGGTGACAATCGTCATATGTTTTTTAACGTTATCTATAGATAAACCTGACAATTGCATTATATCGGTATGTATCAGAATTGATAAGAATAGCCAAACTATATTGTATATAATTAGCGGATTATTTTTAAGTAATTTTAAATAATGTGGTTTGCTACCGACTGAATTTAATATATCTAAATTCCACTGTAGAGAGATAAATCAGAATAATTTTAGTAGTAAAAATACTAAAAAATAATGTTGACAATCATTTCATTTCTTCTAATTTAAAAATAAATGGCCTGTCATAGTAAACTTGTAATAATTAAAAAAATTTCGACACTTTCCCTTTTATTATTATAATTGAAATGTTGAAATTAATATATAATCAGTTATTGGAATGTAAATTGAAAAGCTCTCAAGTATTTTTAATTACAACAAGACAATCCCACTATGAATAATGTATTTACAAATTAATACTGTTAACATTGTTATACATCACTTATATGGATATAGCTTAAAGATGTTGAAATGCAGACCATGGATAAGTAGTGAAATGGGACGGGAATTGGCAGGGATGGCTACTACTTTTTTGAAGACTGCAAACGACCCAAAACATTTCAAACATTACTATTTACAATTTGAATACAATATCCATTCATATAATGAAATCAGCATAAGTTCTTCTTACAAATAATTTATTTTACATGTGGAAAAAATACACATTTTAATTTAATATTTAAAACAAAATCTATCAAATATTTTTTATATATTAAGAAATTTCTAATTAGCGATTGAAAAATTTTGGAACAATCTAGAGATATCAAGTATAAAATAAATATTGTTCCGGATTTTTGACTAACTCAACAACATGGCCGGGCTGTAAACACTCATTATCAAAATCAATTTCCATTGTAAAATATTACATCTTTTATTTCGATTTAAACACTAAAAATCAATTTATTTATAATATATAATCTACAGCATTGGAGGCAGTTTTATATATTTAAGTAAGTATTTGAAATAATCAGAATATTTTTATCTGATGAGTATCCGTATTTATTTTTGTACTTAATTTTTCCAAAGCACAGCAAGCTGGGAAAATTTCAAATAAATTTATTCATACAATATAATACCATTACGCAAATTCTATTTTGTTTTCGTGCTTGTTTTGCATGTATTCTTTTTTATGTGGAGCATACGCCTGCCAAATGGTGCTTCTACAATAGCTTATCACTCTGATTCAGTCATTGTAGCATCATATAACTATAAGTGCAAAGTGTAGAATAGTGGAAAGCAAAACTGATTAAATAACGTCTTTTTATTGGATTATACTATATGCATGTTCTTTATTAATTTTACGATTCAAAGTTATTTAAATATATTAAAGAGACGCTGCAAAAAAATTAACAAATACATTGTGCTCTAAGAACTACACTGCAAAATATTTAACTCCGTTAATTTATAAGCAAATCTGTCAAAAGTGTATGGTTTGTATGCAGCTCTACAAATAAATCGTTTTGAATGTGTTTTTTTATCAAAATAGTTGCAAAATTAAATAGAAAAGTAATCAGTTTTTACACTTTGTTTGTACTTCCATCAATAGCTATCAATATACATCGTGTAGATATTCCCACGTTAGAAAGCCACAATAAATTTATATATATTTCTCAATCGTATTGTTACCAAGAATTACATAAGGGAGAGTTAATTTGTAAAACACGCGTGCTGTAAATAAATTTTTAACGTTCATATTTTATATGTTTCTAACATATTATGGCAAAGAAATATGTAAGATCATAAATTTTCAAAGTAAACAAGTTCTTTTCAATTTAGCATAATAGAAACATTTATTCCTTTAGAAAGATAGCGAAAAATACTAAAATAAATAAGAATAATTTCTTTAAAAGAGTGTTATTCGTAAAAAAAAACTGCGCGTAATAAAGACGATATTTAAATTTTATTTTTATCTCACTCTACTTAAAATGCCGCCATAAAGGCGTATATCAAAATGAAAAAGTTAAATAAATTAATGTAACATAAAAAGCCGGAGGAAAAAAACAATGAAAAGAAAATTAAGCCGTGCTTCTACGACAATTTAAATATTTACACGCGAAAAAAGCGCGAAATCTTTTCTGGAAAAGCCTCAATGAAAAACCTTCACCGAGCGTTTTACTGATTGTTAATTTCCCGCGGTGTTACTAATCAGCCTTAACACTTCCTGGGGGAGGAATTTGTCAAGCCGACCCCCCGAGGCTTTCATTGTGAGACATTGCACCCCACTGGGCAGACAGGTAGACACAGTATCACAATTCACAGGTGTGTTTTCACAGAGTGTTTGCGTTTCACTCCATGAGAGGCCGCTTTATTTTGACATAGCATTCTTGTACAGCCTTAATTATTTTTACTACACTTACACACACAATGGTCTCATTTTTGTTTTTTATTTTAATCAACGATTGTAGATAACGAAATAATGACATTTTTATAAAGAATTTGGAATTTCATTCCATCAAATTAACAATTCATTTTATTATGAATTCCATCCAACCTAAATTCTAGCAATGCCTGTATATATCATTGTCAACCCTCGCTTATTCTACTTATCTCTTAATGATACTTTCTAGTAATGCTACCAATAAAAAAAATAATACATATGTTGATAACATAAATATTACTTATTGATAATTCACGGAAAAAGTATACTCTGATTGTAATCTTTTCAGAAACTTTTAATGACTATATCCTACAAATATACGAAAGGATTTAAAGCCCCTTGTAGTTGCAGAAAGACATAAATTAAATGCTCAGCGATTCGTGGGAGCTGCAAAGGCCATTTTTGCACTAACGCTCCTTCCGAAACTGATGTAGTGGCTGCTACAGGAGACGATGACGACATTGACGAACAGATGCTTCAGTTGGATAATGAAGAAGACAGCTCAAATACATCTAAATAAATGGAAAGAGAAAAAAACGCGTACAAGTAAATCGATAATTGATTAATTATTAATAACAAATGTTTTCTTCGTCGAACATAGGAAGTTGAAGAATTTTGATAACTTTGAAGTGTGTTGGTACTCATATTACTGCACCAAAATACATTATGTTGGTACTCACTTTATGCATAATTTTACGTTCTATAACTTACCTCTACACAAGTTTTTGCTTTGATCCGTTATTTTTGAATTTTTTTGTAAAAAATGAAAAACGCCCCATTTCAGGTTACTTTTATCTACCTAGCTAATTAAGCTCACTTCGGCGGAGGAGGAAAACTTAGGATAATCATACTGGGCCATACTTGGATTGATTAAAAACATAAAACCTTCACCCTGAATTAATAGTCGTTTTCGTATATTTTTTCTCCCCAGCAACTGGCCTATAGTAGGAGGGGATAATAAAGAAAGGCAAAACTTAATATCCACGTGTAAATACGAAAATATCAAGTATACTTGTGTGATTTATGTGTTCGCAAAATAATTTGTAAGCACTTTACAAAGTTTATATTTTTTTACCATCGTATTCATAAAAAAGCTAAGAAAAAATAATTATAATCAAACTAAACTAATTTACACGGTGGTAATAACTAATTATAATTTACGATCTAAATCTTTTTATTTCAGAAAAGTTAAGACAGTGTTGACAAAACTTTGCAGACGGTCTTAACTGCTTTGCGGCATTAATGGACAATCCTGAAACTTTGCTTTCTTGTCAAAATATACGCGATGTGCTTTTTCAAGCTATAAGCTCACGATATATTAATATTTTATATTGAAATTATAATTTATGAACATAACCATAAATCAAATGTGAAAATACGTAGATATTAAAAGATATGAAAAAATAACTTATTAATATTATACAACAAAACGGATTATATAAAGTGTCATTTGAAAATTAAAGTTCATGAGTTTTTACGAATGAAAATTTAATTACAAAATACGGCATACAACGAATTAAAATTATCTTCCACTAACTAGACAATGCTCTACATTTTTTTTGGTGGAATGGGAACATACACACTTTACTACACTACAAGGTTCATGAAAAGTATTAAAGATCGCCTTACGTTTGTTACACCATGGTAGATACTGGTAAATAGCTTGGTAGATAATAGATAGAAAAGTAATATTACAATTTTTGATAGAACTATTTTCACCAACGAAGAGACTTTTTTAAGTAAAAGCTTTTTTGACTAAAAAATCTTTTCGAAAAGCCAAATCTTTATAAATTTTATTTGATTATTTATACGGAGACATTTTACGATTTAAATCATAAATATAAATAGATCCAAAATAAATTAATATTTCAATCCGAATTCTTGAGCAATATTTTACTTCTACCGTTTTTACTGTTTAGCTTCCTGAAGAGACAGTAAGTATATTATTAATTATAAAATGAAAATAGCTTTTTATTACAGTACTTTCGATTCAGTTTATGATATGTTAATAAAATGGGTACTGTATTAAAATCGAGTTGTTATATGAAACATTCTCTTTTCAATATAAATATATTAATATTATACAACGGGGATTAATATGCAAATTATAAAGTTTTTTCTTGGGAAATATGATGTCAATAGTTTGAAATATTTAAAAAATACCCGTTTGCATTGAATAGAACAGAAATTACGTTTCGCAAATTGAGTAAATCATACAATTGGATAAACTCTTTGCCAAAAGGCAATCAAATCCCATTATTATTCAATATAACGTGTCGCAGTGCAAAGTCCAACTGCGGAGGTGGAATAATTGGAAGTGAGTTCTGCCAAATTCATAAGGTCGCTCCTGCAAAACATAGTATTACAATTTCGTGATTATATTCATATATTTTTTTTACTATCACTATTGAGTCCATGAGAAGTAAAATGACTCAAGTGAAAAATGATGAAACTTGTTTATTACAAGCTTCCATCAAAACCATGTTCGCAAATATTAAGAATAAATACCAATATGTAATTACTTAGCTCACTTCACATTGTTGATAATTTAAAACATACAGAATATCGTAACACATACAATCAATTTTTTTACCGGTTCAGTTCATATCTTAAGGGCACAATTATTATCATCACGTCAAAGTTCTACCTACTAAATACAGCATCGTTCAGCTAAATATCGACGATAATCATTTTAGTATTTTACTGGAATATTTTCACATTTTTATATACCACGTTCGCTCCCAAAGTGGAGTATATAAATCTACACTCCGAAAGTGGAGTATATGGATCTTCACAATAAGATATATCTTGATAGATTATTTTTTATGAGAATTGTTTGTCTGATAATTATTTAACCCAATAGGCTTCCAGATCTGCATTTTTGACGTATGTGAGGATTGAACCCGCATTCACCGGATTGCGAGGCACGTAAGCTAACCATACGCTAACCTCACAATGCGCACAAGATACCCATAGATTTAAAATTAAAAACTGGTGAGTCAGGCCTCAAATTATTTGTGCCTACTTTCAGGAATAATTGAAAAGCCCAATTGTATGTAAAAATTTTCGCAATAAAAATAATATTTCTTTTTTTTCAGTTTTTTTTTACTGTTTCTATAAATAATTTAAATTAAATAATAACGTATTATAATCGTTCTTATACGCATTATGGCAATGCCAAATTAATTTATGTTCAAATTAGAATTAATCTAGCCATCATAAAAAAACTTACAAGCGATTCGTCAAACATTATGGCCCAATGCCGTCACAAATCGGACGATTTATGTTGGTGTAATCAATTAAACAGTTTTATTTCGCCTTGATGTTTTTTTTTTTGAAAATTATACAGAAACAGTTGTAAATTAATGATGATTGCTAAAATTTCATCAGAAAGAATGTATATTCATCGGAAGTTGATTTTGATTAAAGATTACGATTTCAAACAATATATAATAAAATTATAACGTTAATTCGAGCAAGACTCTCCACATCTGCCATCTGTTTTTTTTTTCCAATGAAACAGTCTAGTTTCTAAGGTTACTACAAACTTTCTTCTGCCATATCTACTCCCAATGCGGAGCATACTCGTATAGCCACCACATTGACACCTTCTCTGTTATCTAGTATCCAGCATCTTCCAGTCATACCGGTATCCTTTAAGTCCGCTGAGTACATCACATGGATAGTATCCAGAACGCTAAAAATCTGGTTGGAAAAAGAGAGCAGAATCCAGGCACTCCGGAGGCATCCGTAGTACATGCTTTAGCCATTTCTAGCACTGCTGCATGACTTTCAATGTAAAATCATTTGTGGTGACAATAATAAAATATTTACCACAAATATCTGAAATAATTCCGATATAATCACTGTCACCATGTTTACCATGTCCACATTTCAATAAATAACAAAACTCGTTTCCTTTTAACTTCTTCATAATCTTAACAGGCAATTATTTTCTTTGTTAAGCGACTAAATAATTAACTCAAGTCACGTTTTAATAGTGTTATATTGCATCATTTGTATCTATTAATTTTACATATTTTGTCGTAAAATAATGTTATTTCTTCTTTCACCCAATGATATATTACGACATAACATCGCTATGTTTTTCCAAATGCCGTAGAAAATATATCTTACAGGTACTTTAGCGGTATGAATAAGTCACGCAACAGTCGACTTATATGTAATAAATTACGAATTTGTCTTTACGTATGATTTAATCTCGAGCGTCAAAATGCAGGTCGCGTTATGTGTAATGAAATCATATAGTATTCATGCTAGCTCATGTGTTATTCCCGGGTCAGCGTGGATGTCATTAATGTTCATTTGGGGTTATTAGACCTATTCAGATTTTTCACAATAGAACCTTTGCAGCTCTGAATATCATATTGAGTTAACGAATACTGTTTGAAATTTTATGATCATATAATACTACGCATTTAATTGTGAATATTAGTCTATTCTTCAGATTCCAAGTTCAAATTTTTTTTTTTTAGAACTCTTTTGTTTTTATTTTATTTAAACGTCAAAAATCTTATTGTCGTCGTATCAGAATATATCAAAATGTAATTTAATCTTAAATCAATGATTCAAAAAATATAATACATTGTCATTTAGTAAGTGTATAAAAAACAGAAAATATTCGTTTTATAAGACGGCATCGAGATATTGATTATAAGTAACTGTAAAATATTTTATTACAATAATTCACACATTACATGAAACATTACTCATCAATATTTGCTTAAGAACCTAAATTTATATTTAATAACTTAATATCCTACATAATTGTCCTTACAAGGAACGGTTGCCAGCCACCACTCGATTCATTGGGATTTAGTCCTGCAAACATACTGAATTTTTTATAGTATATTTTCTCCCGAAATGGAGCATATGAATCTTTACAGTGTGAAAATATCCAATCCGAAATTGGAGCATATGAATCTCCGCAATATAAAGACGTCTTGACAGATTATTTTTCACGAGAACTGTTTTTCAGACAATTGCTCAACCCAATGGACATCCAGTCCTGTATTTTGGGTTTTTACAAATCCGACACAATTTTTTAAATACTACTTTATTAAATACTCACACTCTCCTTGATAGCATAGGTTTTAAAGAGCCTCGCATCCAATGCGGGTTCGATTTCGAAAATCCTAAAATGCAGGATTGGTTACCCATTGGGTTGAGCAAGTGTTTGACAAGCAATTCTCGTAAATAATAACTTGTCAAGACATGTTTTTATACTGCGCAGATTCATATACTCCACTTTTACACTGTTTAAATTCATATGTTCCACTTTCGGGATGGTAAAAAAATACTTATAACCATGAGAGAGAATTAAAAAATGAATATAAATTTGCTTGAATTAAAATTGTTACTATTTTTAACTTTATCAAAATATAAAAATAAAAGTTCTATTATTATATAAACTAATTTTGTGTATGTATGTTTCAGATACGTGTTCGGTTTACTAGTGTAAGCCGCAAGAAACTTGTGTCTGCAAAAGCCCGCTTCCATTACCAGCGACAGAAAACGGCAAAGGGCGGATTCCACTTCAGGCGGTGTTAATAATTTAGCAGTCCATTTTGAAGAACGACCACGTCCAGACACCAATATTTGCTGCTACACTATTTTTACTCGGCTTTGAGTAGCTGCTTCGGCCCCTTCGTGTCACCTCGACTAACACAAACATGCCCAAATTTACAATCATCGTCGTCGTCAACAATTTGTTTGTATTATTATATAATTAATATGTTAGTATCTTTATATTGCCCATCGGGTTGAGTAATTGTCTGACAAACAACCCTCATAAAAAAATAATCTGTCAAGTTGTCTTCACATTGCGAAG
This sequence comes from Rhyacophila evoluta, assembly GCA_022683975.1. Lineage (NCBI taxonomy): Eukaryota > Metazoa > Arthropoda > Insecta > Trichoptera > Rhyacophilidae > Rhyacophila > Rhyacophila evoluta. Next base: position 8,105 of record JAGVSQ010003119.1, on the reverse strand, counting down.
ATCCATATATACTCCTCTTTCGGAGTGGATATCTTCACACTGTGTAGATCCATATACTCCACGTTAGGACCGAGCAAGGTAATAATATATATATATATATTTGATAGATTTTCTTTCACGATGTTATCAGCAAATCGTTCTATTCATCAAAAATATGCTGCTATAAAACACAAGTCTGCCATGTTATATGCTAATGAATAGTACAAATATGTGCTCAGAATTCCTTTGGCATAGATAATGTATTTTTCGTTTTTCTTTTGTGATTTATTACAAATAAAATTACCGTGTCTGTTATTATTTTTAGTGAGATATAACTTATTTTATATTGCTTCATTCGGTGACGAATTGTTTATCATCTGCTCCTGCAATGTCTGAATACAGAATGAAGAACTTTAATTTTTGTAAGAAAATTCAAGAGTTCACAACAAAATTTTTATTCTAGTTGTTGACTGTCAAACGAATACATTTAATACTTGATAATATAATACGTAGAAACGTTCTTTCATTATACAAAATATCTATTTAGTAAATACAAAGTTGTTCATTTACATCGAATAATATTGGCTGATTGAAAATTGTCTTTCTAATACACCAACTCACACAACGATGATAAATAACAATAAGTATAATATATCGATGGGTATGATTTTCATATTGTCACACAGGCATCTAATTATCTGCATGGATTAAGTTGCAACTATTTTACTTGTAACAAGAAATTTTGAAATGTGAAGACATGCTTCGAAAGATCATTTTTTACGAGAATTGATTTTTTCTAAATGTGGGAATCGGACCCACATTTCTCATATACGAGGCATGCACGATAATATCTCGGCTACTGGGGACATTAAAAATAACAATAATGGCAATATTCCACTAAAATTTAATTAAATATGAATAATTCAGTTACATTACTTAACTGTTATATATAATATTTGTAATTTCATTTGATTTTCAAATGAATCATTTCAATTTCCATTTTTATCTTAATTTTATAAATAACATTGTTAACAAAAAAAACTTTGATTAAAAATTTCAATTGCCATTACCGGTATTGATAGAATGAAACTTAAATATAGAGAGCTTTTGAAATACATACTGTTGTGTGTAGTTCGTAATTTGTGCCTGCCGAATATAATCACTGCCACAAAAGCCTCATTTTTTTGTTTTTTGTCAAACAAGGATATTGTGTTATTTGTACCCCAGTGGCGTACGTACTGATTGCAATACCGTAAATTGGATCAGGTATGTATGGGTGAAATTTTCAGTGAAACTATACCACTCCGGCAAAACAATACGTCATAATATGTCGCCAACAGAGGAAATTTAATAAACGAAATAATAACCAACTTTCTAAATGTACTCAAAACGGTAACTCATGAAAACCTTTCCAATGATTGCTTTATTTAGTTGTACTATTAATGCATCGTGATCAACCTTATATCAGTATATACACGTTATTTGTTTTTTTTAAGATTGAAGTTCCATTTTTTATGTGTCTCCGGAAGTAGGAGGTTTAAGTTATTGGGTGATTTTTTTACAATACTGGTTTTAGCTACTCGCTTGCTCAATTTGAGAAGGCTCTTATTTAAATGAGTATTCAGAAATATTGAGTTTCACATTTGTAACGCAAACCTTCGTTTTTAAGTTCCACAATCAGGCGCTCGAATATAGATAGGACCATCTTGAAGTTTTATGAGCACGTATATCTACCGTGTATATATTTAATAGGAAGTTTTCCATTATTTATCTCTTTTTATACCATTTTCGCTCCCAAAGCGGAGCATATGAGTCTACACGATGTGAAGATATCGATCTCCGCAACGTGAAGACATCTTGACAGATTATTGTTTTCTTCCCGGCTAGGTTAGATGGTAGCGTGCGCGCCTAGAAATACGGGTAATACGGGTTCGATTCCCCATCTTACGGAGTTTAAAAATCTAAAAACGTTGAACTGGATGCTTTTTTGCTTCAACAAATGTCTGAGAAACGATTCTCATGAAAAATAATATGTTATTTATTTACTATCTTATATTTTCAAAGAATGCTAAGGTTTCAATACTGAGTTGATAAATAGATGCGTGTAAGGATCGTTTAATTGGATATTGCTGGTATGAGTCCTTTTTATAATATTATCATAATCATAACAGTCAAATTAGTTTTAAAGTACCATATCGTCATATTGTTGGTAAAAGACGTCAAAATGAAAAAGTGGGTTTTGACATAATCTAGTTTCAATATTTGGTCTCTCTGTTAAATACATTTGACGATAATTTCTTCATGTGTAATGTATTATGTATTAGAAATTGTCGTACAGTGTATTTAACATAGAGACTCATCGAAACTCGATTATCGAAACCCATATCGTACGGATTAGTAGAGAGAAGATAGGAATTAACTTTGACAGACCCTCCGATGGCCGATTGATAACCGCATGCGCTTCGGTGACGGAGGTTGCGGGCTCAAATCCGGATGCTTGTAATCGGATTCCAAATAGGTTGATCGATCGATAAACAGTCAGTTCTCGTGAAAAACAATCTGTCAAGATAAGCTTTCACATAGACAAAATTATTCCATTCTCGGATTAGGTTTGACTAAAAAATAATAATTAAACAGGCACGTCATTTATAAAATATGCATATATTTTTCTCTAATCGTCAATTTATAAATGTGGTATGTGTATAAGAGCCCGGCCATTAACAAAAAAATATCTTTATTTAATATATTTTAATATCTATTGAAATATTATTACAATTTAAAGATTTTGTTAATTGCGTATAAAAACTGTCTAATCTTCTATGATTTTCTATCTACAAGTTCATCCTCTGCTTAGCTGTCTTCAATCGTTAAATATTTTTCACTAAGTCATATGGAGAAGGATAATCGTCATCAAAACACGATGTCTTTATCAGTGTCCTGCGAATTATACCCACTACATGGTACCTTCAAGATTCTCTGCCACCTTCCAGTCGCTTTGCATACTCGTAGGTAACGTCAGCATCCCTGAGTACTTCCTGTGGATGGTACCCAACTATTTGAAGAATATTCAAATAGGATTAATAGTTTCTGGAACTTTTAGCAGTAGCTATATCAGCCAGTTCCAGCGCCGTTGCATAACTCTAATGGTGAGCAGGATAAGCAGGGGCTGCCTCGTCGTCTTATTTTATTCGTACTAATCCATAAATAGATACACGTATACATTAAATAAATTAGTTCATAGATATAAGTTTTAGTACTGTAATCTGTAAGATTATATTGTAATTGTGAACACTGAATACCTCAAAGTACAGAAATTTTATATATATAATATATTCATAAATAATAGCATTAATAAAATGAGCTTTACCCGAGAGAATTATAAAGATTCTAATTGAATTTATTTACTTACAGAATATATAGTCGAAAAGTTATTTAGTATTGCATTTTTACAGCCTTCGCTTCAGTAATTTCGAATTTAATTTTCATTATTGGTTTAAAAACTTTTCTCTTCAGAAAAAGCTCACTCAATCTCTATGTTCATGCCAAATTTTATTTCCAACGAAAACAATCTCGGTTTTATGAGCCATAAAGGAAATCGTTGTTATTATTGTTCATAATAACAACTCTGCAATTATTATAATACATTGATATTTTATGCGCTGGCGTAATGGTCGTAAATAAATTTGACCCACTAAAATTATTTCAGCGGAAGTTTGCGAGGACGTGATTGAAAACTTTCTAAGCTTTCAAAAAACTAGTTTAACCCGACGCAACTTTCATACACTTACTCACTCACATAATAATTACTTTCCCCGGCGGTTTCTACTAACATTAATGCTTAGATTTATGGGGTTGAAATACAAATTGAATTTATTTTGACTCGCTTACCTTGAGCCACTTTATAACAAATTATTTAACATATAGTACACGCATCTGTAGCACTGTAATATACGCCATACTTAAACATTCCAATAATCCGAAAATACTCGATAAAGTAAATAAATTCAATCTATCATACGTATTACATTGTACTCAATTCAAATTATTGCAAGCCAGTGTTACTCAACTTCGCGACAAATGACAATGCTAAAAAGATATATCTGTAATATATTTATATACAAATCTGTCATAATTAGATTGCATAATTTTTTTGAATGTCGAATAATTATCATTTTTTATTTAACCAAGCTGAAACCTTATAGAAGATGTATTTCGGTTAAACAATTGATATATTTTAACAAAAAAACACATAATTTACATTAACGTTCGTTTAAAAATTTAAAAACCTTCATATATGAAGCAATTGTGGAGACTAACAAAACTTTCATTGAAGAAGGTAGTTGAAACTTAAGTCTGAATAAAAATTTTAATAGGCCCAACATTTGAGTGTCACAGATATTACACTGCCGGACAATGTGATTGATATCTTCATTTTTCTTTACACATTCACACACTGGATTATCAACAATCCCAACACGTGCCAAAAATTCTGCTGCGTGCATTGATCTGCTTTACAACGGGTAATAGTGACGATAAAATTACGGGGAAGTCTTTTTTTCGTGGAGACTTCATGCATCTTGAATAAGGAAGGTATGCAGTTTTTCATGCTTAAAAATATGCTTTTCATCGAAAATATTTATAGAGTGAATAATTTTCTACTGTGATATGAAGACTGTTAAGAGAATCGTGGTAACCTATAGACGAACGTTTTATTTTATATTTTTACCGTGTCTTATATTTTTATATGTCGTTTCAATATATTTGTCAAACAAGAGTATCACTCATATAAAACAATATGTTATAAACACACACTACATTTTTTTTACAAAAGATAAAATAATATCTCTATTTTCATTTTTTAGATCAAATTTCTTCTGTCTTGATTGATGTTATACTAAGCATTATTAAAAAAACGGAATTAAATATATTAGTGACTATAGAAAGTTTTTTTTTATCTTCTATAAAAATATGTTTTATGTTACATGACATAATATTATACCAATCATATAATATTTAGTAATAAATATATGTCACAATTAGTATTTCTTTTATAAAGCCTATTAAATATGTTTTACGTGAGTTTTTGTACATTTAAGTGCCAACATACACAATAACAAGCAAAATGAGTTTATCTCAATGAAATCTATTCAATTCCCGGGTTCTTGCCTCGGTTCAAATAAATTTCCCGCGTTTTCCTTAAATGTGAAAACATGTAAACATAACCTTTCATTTTTTAGATACCGTGTCCGACCCTTTTCAGACTGACCGCTCATAAAATCTTCTTGTAATACTTTCTGTCAGTTTTTACAGTTTTTTATTTTATGAGAAATGGAATGTAGAATTCATTTTTTTAACAAAAATTTATGGCTTTTGAAGGTTGGAAGCCCACTGGAATTCCGTGTTTTTAAGTAAAATGAAATAACTTGTTTTATAGGCTTTGAAATTATGGTCCGTATGAAATAAAAGCACGAATTTTTCAATAACTATGTTGCCAGTTGACTTTATACAATCATTAAAAAATAAGCGTTGACTTTTCTAAAAAAATATTTTCATCGATAATGCCGTAAATATTTTTTTTTATATTCATTCCATAGTAAAACAAATATTCCTTTATTAAAAATATACACCGGCATATTTATCAGCATAGTAAATAAAAACGGTTTTACAGTTTATCATTTAGCATTTATGAAAGTCTTTATTTAGGTTAGTTATTAAAAAAAAAATTAAACAACATACTGATTTTTTAATAGTTCCAAATTTGATTTAAACGATTCACGCGTAGGTAGAATGTTTTGTCAATTTTTAATTTCGAATGTTTTTTTCTGAATTATACGTTGATCGGAATATTTATTTTAAAGGGTAACACTGAAAGTTGTTTTTATTTGCTTTTTTGCTTAATTTGACATTTATTTAACATTGTTATTATAATCACTTACTTTTTTATTTGTATCATTATTATACGTAGTAATATACAATACAAACTAAAGGTTTCAAGTAATTATTTCAAATATTAATTATTGAAAGCAAGAAGTTTATCTAACTTTCAAAAACTTTTGTTTCGAAATATTACGGAATGACAGAATGACGTACTAGAAACAAGCATAACAATCTTCATTCATTTTTAATTTAGTAATTTAGAATAAAATATTGAGTAATTTGTGTTTAGAAAGTTTTTTGTGACAATAAGTATTCTTGAGAAAATAATAATAAATAATTATAATAATAGAATAGGCTAATATTAGGCAAAGTTTTTCGACTGTTGGGACAAGTATGTTTTAATTTATTTTTAAGTCTGGATGTGAATCTGTAATTTCTCTATTTTACCTACTCGTGTTTCTGGTAGCTCGCATTTAGGGAATGAGGGTCCAACAAATCCCACACCTGCCGAATTAAAAAGAATCTTAGAATTCAGGACTGGATACCCAATGGTTAAAGATTTGACTGACAATAAATTTTCATGAAACTTAAGTTTTGATAATACAAAGATCCATCTACTCTATTTCTGTGGGAGATATTTTCACACCATGAAAATCTACATGCTTCACTTTCGGATCGGATGTGGGAAAAAAAATCTACAGGTAAGAGTTTTTTAAAAAACGGTGGTATTTTTTAAAATGCTAGATATTACTTAATAATGAATGATCCATAAATACGAGAGACTTCAAATCAATTCAGTGCAAACCACTTCGATTGCTTTTTCATACTGTATCATAACTTGACATCTTTGCTTCTTCTTTCCTTTTCCAAATCCGCTCCCTGAGTGAAGCATATGGACACCATATGCTGCCTACGAGAATCCCTATCATCCGCCATGATTCCGCCTTCTCAGGTGATACTTGCATCCGGTAACTCCGCGGATACCAGGCCGCTAAATACATTAAATAGTATTTAGCAGCCTTCCAGGACAGCAAGAGCTGGTTGGCTTACAGAACAGGTAGAAACAGGTACTTTCTTGGGGCATCCGCAATATGTGGCCAATCCAGATCCAGCGTCCCAATTTCACATTTTTAGTGATAAGTGGTCTCATTGATTCACTAAATGAAAAACTCTTTAGCATTTTCATACTTAAATCGAACAATAATTGAAGATGGTATGTCGTCGTATTACTGGAAAAAGATGTTAAACTAAAAAAGTGAGTTTTGAGATAATCGAATTTCAGTATTTGAGTCTCTCTGTTAAATAGATTAGACGACAATTTCTTAAAGTATAATCGTCACACCTTAAGAAATTGTCGTTAAATGTATTTAACAGAAAGACTCAACCATTGAAACTCGGTTATTTCAAGACTCACTTTTTTACTTTAACATCTTTTGCCAGTATTACGACGATATAATAGTAATACATATACTTTAAGAATAGCTGTTTGAATCCTATGTTTTGTTGTATTTATTTAAATTGTGTTTTTAAATAAAACTGCAATACGTTTTACTATCCATGCTTGTGATAATATTCCTAAGGCATTGAAATAACAAACCCAAACTCTGCAACTGCGTGATGGACTAACTATATGTCACGTGATTGTCTGTTTACATTGCAGCCAAGTTCCGGGCGAAGTTAGCGGCAATCCTCAATTCAAAACTGAATAATTTCGATAACTTTCTCGGCTTAGGGGTTTGTTTTATCGCTGGACTCTGTAAATATTGTCCACGTCCCGTCGAACTTGATTGGACGCATTGTGTACCCACGCAAACTTACTATTGAATTTCTCCTCGTCGGCTTGCTCGGTAAATAAATTTTCTTGCCCCGGGTTACTAATAATGAATTCGTTCCAAAATATTTTCCATAAAGAATTGTAACCATTTAAAACAAATCGTTCAACGACAAATATAGTATGCTTCTACGTATTGCTCTAACACTTTTACCAATACATATTGATTACGTAAGTATTTACTAAGCAGAAATGAATTTTGCTTCACGTCAATATACGGTACCAATAATCGAGAGGTAAGCGCTTAAGTTTTTATAGTGGAGTTTACAAGTTCGAGTCGCACTGTTAAAGATTTAAAATAAGTAATTAATATTTTTGACTAATGGTGCTTGATGGAAATTAATTTTAAATTCTAAAGTATTCAAAACTGGTAAATTTCCATATGTGAGATCACTGTTAGTGACCCGGGTTTCGCCTT
>JAGVSQ010003118.1:0-22512 GCA_022683975.1 Rhyacophila evoluta | reverse complement strand
GGTCGATAACAGTGATCTCACATATGGAAGTTTACCAGTTTTAAATAATTTAGAAAGTAATACTTGTTAATAATTATTTTAAATATGCCCATACGTAGAAAACGTCGACAGTTTTAGGTGCTTTGAGATTATCTCATGTTAACTTTTAGAGAACATTTTAAATCAATAAAAATTTAGAACAGATTAATGTTACATACGAGATCATTCAATGTTTATTGATTTTTTTATTAGAATATAACTATTTAGATTTTTTCAATGGGGTAACTTCCAAACTTTAATCTAAAAATATTTAACTTCATCATTGTTTTATTATGGGTTTAGAATCAAGGCAAAATAAACTGTCACTATGTTTGCTTAGATTTAGATCATCATCTGATATTTGGCGCGTTGAAAATTTGAGATACTTTTATATATATTAAAAGATAGCATTTCGGAAAGTGAGCTTGTTATTAGTATAGAAATAATTCGAGCAACCGTTCTCTTCGCGTAATTGCTTGACCAAAAAGTCTTTGTTTCTCACTCAATTTTATTTTATCAGAAATAATTATAATAAAAATTCATATACTCTATGTCTGGAGTATACAACTGCATACTGTGCATATTTATATGCTTCAATTTTGAAGCGGTAAAAATAAAAATATACACACAAACATGCTAGGTAGTAGGTCTCTGATTATTTTATAGTCTCAGGTCTAAATGCGGTCCTTTCTTACGATATTTACTTACGATGTTTGGGCCTGTCATTATGTTATCGCCATTTTGTACCACATCTGTTTTATGCAGGTACTGACTACTGATTGACATAATCTGTTCATGGATAATTCAATTATCTATCCTTATACATTAACATCGAAGTTCGTAATCAAATATGTATATCGATCACTAATATTTGATTTCGAGCTTGCGTTTGTGATCTTTCCAATTGTTTCATCGTTTACTTGGAAAAAGTCTATTTATTCTATTATATTTATAAAATTCTACAACAGAAAATTTTTATGATTATATTGTAGACTAATGGTGACTGATAGATATAATTAAACAAATGGATTTAGCTAAGCAGAAGAGGTCCAAGACACGTAATAATAAACAAGAGATAAAACGCGATTGAGATTTTAAAGAAACCAATTTACATTTAGTATGAATTTTATATTATTAAAACTCTGATTTGAAATTTAAATACTTACGTTGCATACACTACACCTTTCCTGATTATTAAATTATTGAAAAACGGACTATTTTAAATGTTATTGAATGTTTCGTAAGGGCCAATTAAATTTTGATCGTTTTTTTTGTATTTTTATCAATATTATATTAGTATTTGCCTATAAAACATTGAAATTGATTATATTAAGTGTATTTTTTGTTTATAAATAACATGACATATCGATATAATATAATACAACAATATATACGTTATTTAAAATATTTGAAAGTGGCGTTGTGATAATTATTATTGTAATTTAGAATAGGTTTGGTCAAAACATTTATTTTTAATTAAGTTATTGTATGTGTAAACTTCAAAGTCAAAACATTCCAATCACATCGACGCTTTTTAGATATATTTTTTTTTTAATTGTTGGTATGCGGGTTATATTTCTGATTGTCGTATCAAAGTATTGATGTTTTAAAGCATTTTATGCAATAAAATAAAAAAATTCAATTTGTGGCTTGGACGTTTTCTGTTTAATTACATCCAAATTTAAGATACATTAGCAATGTTGCCAATATGATAATGTGGCCATACCGTTATAAAGAATAGTCATAGAAAAATCTGTCCTTATACTTTTGTTTTAGTAACATTTCTTTGAAAAAAACTTTGTATTTATTAGCTTCTATTCCGAATTTTATCTATCGCAAAATGCTTAACACTTAACCTGCGGGCTACTATTCGCGAATTCGCAAAATGCGCTTAACGTTTGCGAAAATAAACATATTTACTATTTTAAATATTTTTTTGTTTATTGTGCTGAAAATGGTATGCGGAACCAATTTATCAATATCTCAGTATTATATTATTGTCACAACTTATATGATTATCACTAAAAACTAAGATATTGCGAATGTCTAATGTTTGAGAAAAAATATAATATAATCCTCATCGGTATTAATAAACTCATTTAAATCTTACGAAAGTATTTAAAATGTTTTACCAAAACTGAAAAAAAAGTATACAAGCCAAGGAAGACGATTACGGTCCAAAAGATAGGCTAGAATAGAAGAAGCTTTACACACTTGTAAATTGATACAAGGTGTGACGACATTTACAAAGTATAGAGTGAGAAAGATTTCTGTTTTTTTTTTTATAAAAACTTAGTAAGATTATTTGGCTAGAGCTGGCTGTCGAAATATTTAAAATATGAGGCACGGAACGTTCCGAGTCTGGCAGATAACCACTGGAGTACACAATAACGTAATATTACGGTTTCCGCAGGCCAAGTGTTAAAATACGTGTCTCTGGTTATTATTTTTATAATAACAAATGAAATATATGCAACACGTATTATTATTCAATGATTGATATAGCTATCAATAATATGGTGTCTAAGCCCGTATCAAATATCCACGTGCAATAATACCATGGCAGTATACCGCAGCAAATCGATATGTGCGAGCGATAATATGTACCAGTTCTATGTATAGTGTTTGCGACCGGAACTTCTTTAAAAAGGAGCACGTATCTATACAAGCTAAGCCATAATTTATGGTCATAAAACGAGTATCCAAACAAATAAAAGGTAACGAATACAAAGATCAGGATATGATTTATGGCTTAATGTTGCCCTAGCCGACTACATTAGCATTAACTTCCGCTACCAAGGAGCAGAATACGAAGACTGCTCATAAAATATTAAGACTTACATTAAACAAGAAACGCACCTATAAATATTTTTATATTTTATATATTCCATTCATATATTTAATAAACACTATCCCCACTTCTAAAAATACAACACAAGACTGAAGCTTTTTTCTTTGGAAGCAGGCTTCATTAACATTTCTGATAGTTAAAAACATCGTAGAAAGCATCGTATATATCGTCTATTACTTAATTTTACATCTGCCATTCAGTAGTTTAAGAGCGGAATGACTTTAATAACTAAAAATGCCTCACTAGAAGTGAATTATCGAATCACTATTTTGATACATTTCACCGATAACTTCTTTATGCGTCGTCCAAATTGTTTGATGTTACTAAATCATATTGATTTTTTTATAATAAAAGAATAATACAGTAGTCACCTCAAATCCTTGATCCCTATCTACTGAAAATGTACAGCTATGTCTTGAAATTGGGTATAGATTGATTATGACTCACCTCCGTTAAATCATTACGTTCTATCGGAACTTATGCAAAAACAATCGATGGCTAAAAATTAGTAGAATATATTTATAAAAAAATTCATACTATAATATATATGAGAACATTATGAAGTCTTTTGGACACAATATTAAATTTTCACATAACTTATTTTATTGTATGAAGTAGTTTAATACTGAGTCAATGATTTATGATCATTATTTTATATTAAATTGGCTTTTGGTTCAAAACGCATTTATATTGTTAAGCAACAATACATTTATTTTCTCTGAATACAAAGGTTTATTTACAAGGAGCTGCTCTTGGGACACTTCTGAAATTTAAATAGTGCCTCACGTTTATTACGGGAAAAGTTTTGTTTATTAAAAAGTAAGATTGAACTAATAAAACTGCAACGAGCTGAAATTTTCACTGATTGTCAGGGGCAGTCAGTCTATGGCGAAGATTGAAATTGAAACAAGCCACACATTATACAGTATGTGTCAACAGTTCTGTTCTATCAGTATTGTCGATAAACTCATATTACATGTTATGCTTACCTCGTATGTTGCTTCAATCTTAAACATCACCTTGGAACTTGGAGTGACATTCCCCGGACTGCAGAGCGGACTGTAGGTGTATGAGCACCATACCTCAGTTTTCTCTGTACACAGGATCACTCACCATATTATTATACACACAAATAATATAATATATGTTTATGATTTTTAAACTATATAAAGATGTATTTACTAACCATACAGATCCATGTTAATCTAATGGTCCCTCTACAAAGAAATAATTGTTGCGATTACTGCTAGTAATTAATTCCTAAATAAAAATCTAATAAGATAATTTGGATTTTTTATTGAAATAAAGTTGATATAAAATCAGTCCCGTTACTTAATTTACAGCCACAGGTGTATAAAGTGCTCGGACTGGAGATTCTTTACCTGGAAAAGCGTCCATTCAACCGACGCGTCGGGAAAATTTCTATTCCAGACGCCAAACTTTTATTTGCAGTTCATTTTTTCAACTCGGATGTCTGAATTCAAACCACTTACACTGTATTTTTTTCATTTTGCTTTACGCGTGATTACGTTACAATACGTGTCATTTATATTTCAATACAGCGAAATGAATAATTAATCTTTATATATCACACATAAAATAAACCTTCCACATTTTCATCGAGGACTTTAAAAAATCATGACCTTCAAAAACGCGTCGATGGTTTTTGTCTTCCTCTACATAAATTGTTCATTCTATCTCAAATATAATTAAAACAACTATAACATATAATGGAGTTATTTCCCATGAAAAAATCTTCAAAATAAGCCAATTTTAAGCATATTTATATTCGCATTGAACCTCTCATATTCATAGTAAAATGTTATAGTAAACCATTAAAATGTTATAATATAAATTTGACAGATAGTGGTATTTTTGCCTTTGACTTCTCATACTACAGTACATAAGGACTGAATATGAAATTTAAAAAAAGTGCGTTCCGTTATTTGTTTAGCTGTTTGTTGTTTATGTTACGGTGAAGTTATGATAAAAATAAGTAATAATTATTTTGATTATGAAATACGGTTTTATACCCCACTATTTTACAATTAAATTGTGAATATCGAGTGCTAAGATGATTCTACGTCACTTGTTTTTCAAAATAGTTGCTATATCTCAAATGCAATGGACAACAAAATATCTAGAGAGGTCACCCATGATACTATCATAAGAACGCCATACTTTTTAATTAGCGTAGGTACTCCTAGCGGGGATTGATTGAATTAACATATTAATGCTTCGCCATGTAAAAGCTTGACGAACAAACTTACTTTGATTTCGTAAGATCTCAAACTTTGAAAAAAGTATTTAAAAGCTCATTGATGTTACTGAAATTTTATCTCAATTTTACAATAGGGTATATATTTAAATTAAAATTTTATATTACAGTATTAAATAGTGATATCCAAAATATAATATTTATGCAGTTCACTTATGTTTCTAGTAAATTATTCTTCGGTCAGTTTGAGATAATACCTTATGATTTACGCAAGTATGCCTAATAAAATGTAATAAATTATCCACCTATCCACCTGCAGTAGCGTGCATATGTCAAGATCAACGAGGACAAAATACCGAATCCAGACACTCTTTTGATATAAATTTTAAATCACACATTGTAAGATGATGTTATGTTCCATTTAGCTCTATAGCTGAAACCATAATTGTCCTTAGTTTTCTAATACCATCCGTCCATTTCCTTTGAAGGCAGCCTCAATCACGAAACTAATTTACCCAAAAGATTCCTTCAAAATCATTTTCAAAGAGTATAGCATTTAAATTATCCATTCTTTTTTATCTTTCAGATGTCAACAATTTTAAAACCCAATTGCAAGTATTTCCCAGAAATTCTTATTTTCAATTATGATGTATGAAGTAACACGAATAAATATCAGTAAATTAAAATTTTTAGTGTTAAACAATATTGAGTAACGTCTGTGGTTAGCATTTGTGAGTTGATTACTTGGTGTTGATGGTTGATGTTGTAGATTCAAGTCTCGGAAGATTGCATATTTTATATACTCATATCAATAGAGTTATAGCAATTGCCATATGAAAGATTTAATTATTTGTTAATAAAAAACGTTAAAATAGGTTTTCGTAAAATTTTGAGGTGGAGAGATAAATAAAAAAATATCCTCATTTTAATTGGTAGAAATTTATGGTGAAAAGGTACATTTTGGTCTAGTTTTTTTTATCATAATGATAGAAAATTCCACGTACGCTACTGTTTTTATGATAGCATAAATTCGGCAACTGCCGCATAGCAAACCCTTCCAAATTATGAAACTTATAATGTCCATTCTTTATTACATGCTATAACCCACCTGGAAGAGAATAGTTTCTCAAGTTATCCAATAAAGGTCCTCGGATGGGACACGTATGGTGGTAACATCTGTCAGGCGTCTGGGTGCTTTCGGTGATAAAATGTCTTTGGCAAATTTGACGCAGTGTCCGTTGGACGTGCGACTCAATACACTCAACGTACAATGTAGCCAATATAAGATAATCATGAAAAGAAATTGAATATATAAAATGGAATTTATCCTTAGAAGTTTTATCAAGCTTGTGAAAAAGCTCTATTGTAAAAAACTTTACTGAAACTGAACTACATTTTAAAGAATAGAGAAGAGCATTTTAAATATTCAGTATTGTCTATTATTTGAACGTAATCATATAAAAATCTAAATATATTATACACAAATTAAAAATAGCCAGAAACAATTGTTCATTTGTCTTGGATGAGAGAGTTGTGATTTTATTCATACCAGTCTGCCTTAATCTAGTATTTTTTATACCATGTTTGTTCCCAAAGTGGAACATATGGATCTACACAGTGTGAATTCTGAAAGTGTAGTATATCCGCAGTGTGAAAACGTCTTGATAGATTGTTTTTCACGAGAATCGTTTGTCAGACCATCCAGTTTTACCGATATTATTCTTTACAGTTTTCTGCATTACTTAACAATTGATTAATTATTTAGTCAATTCAATGTCAGCCATGTTTATCTTCCTTATTTGGTATTTTTACTAGCTTACATTCCGATATTGTACACAAACAATATCTTAAAAAGTAAACTAAAATGGCTGGATTCATTTGACAATTTTCTTTTCTTAGAGTTATCTCCTTGCCCCTTTCTATTCCCTACCAAAGTATGTTATACTGCATATAATATATAACTCTTTTCTAAGTGTACCATTTTTTGTTCATGCTCATTATACCCAACATGAAACTTTCATTACTCACTCATATTTTTAGAACAGTGAAATTATGTACATTTACTTCTCGAGTTAGAATTGTATCGACTTATGACCCCTCGCACACGTGACCTCTTATATTATTTATTTTATTGTGTAAGAATTAAAACAGATGTATATTAAAAATAAACATGGTGAAGTAATAACAGTGCTTTAAATAAATAAAAAATATGTGTATTATTGTTCATACTGTGTAAATATTGATTTTTCATTTATGATTTTACTTCGAAGTCGGCATATGACTAATTTGACTTTGATAACAAGTGGCACAATGTGACCCCTTTTTATGTCAAGGTTTAACTGTATACAGTTAATTTGATATAAAAAATCTTATCTAAAATGCTGAATCATTTGTTTTATGTTGATATATTGTTGGCCATGTTTATTTATTTAAAACGTAGTTACATGACGAAAATAATATGTTATTATTATACAAAACAAACACCGTAACTGTGAATGTTCAAAATTTGTCAAAATTCAACAGTTCATACAGCTCTATTTACGCAGATTAAGAAAGAAAGTCGTGGGTATAAATTACGAAACTGTTTCATATTTAATATAATGGTGCCGCTTGCGTAACTTAATCTCTTTACGAGTGTTTTGTGTTCTTGGAGAAATATTAAAATTTGCCGCCTTGTGTTCGGCACATTAAAGAAATTTCGCAGGAATTTATGCACACTTCTACTTGAATGAAGACTTTTTAAAACGTTAAAATACCTGGATAGTCTTCCTTTTATCTTCTTTTATATTTATTTTTAAGTGGAGCATTTGGATATCATATGCCGTCTAAAAATAAATGTCTCTAGTCAATATTTTTGTACTTTTACAAATAATATTATCATTCTGTATCTGTACATTTAGTATATTTGAACCGGCTAAAAAATTGATCACGGGCTACCCAGTAGATTGCGAAGTAATACGATATCAACATTAGAGAGGAAAAAACACCGTTCACCACAATATATACTATTTTATACGCCTTGTATAAGTATTTAAGACGCAAATGTCGATTTAGTATCTATTGGTGTTTGAAAATAGAATGTCCGGTGAAGTTTGCCACCAAAACAAAGGACTTTCAACATATCAATTTTAATGCTTTTTCTTGAATAATCAGATTTGGTAAACAAAACAACGGTTGAAGTGCTCATGCACTTAAGGCTGTATCTATTGAATAAACTAATCGTTAGATATATGTTTTTGTGCCTCTTAAAATTTGTTCTATGCTGGTTGCGTCATTTTCCCTTTCCACAGTTGATATAAACATATTCATAGGGTCTATTTATTAATTAATTTCATTAGTTATTATTCAAGATCTCAAAGATAAGCAGTTTAGTAAATTTTTTAATATCAGCGATCATTTGCCAAATATCACGTACGATTTTTCCAATACAGAAAAATACTGAATCATTTTTTTTTTAGATAGATTGTTTTATTTTCTATTACAATTGTTTCAACTATTGAAAAAACATTCTTTATCTGTTCCACAAAATAATTATATATTGTAAAGAAGAAAAAACATACCAATAACAGTCCTAAACAATTTTATTGAGCATGATTTAAATGTTTTTTAGCGGCCTTTTAAAATGAAGAATCATCTTGACTTTTTCCACCATATCCATGACTGATGAGGAGTATATGGTAGTTATATGACACCTCCAAGATTCTGGTTGGCTTGAAAAGTATTAATATCAGGTTGTAACTTTTTTAAGGCATCTGCACGATCGCAGCTTTTGCAAAACTATCATAATTCATGAATTAAATAGGTGGTACTTTGTTTTTACTATGTACAACACAAATGGTAAGCCCGTGGTGTATTTTATGCAACTCTTAGTCAAAAGTCTTCTTCAAGTTAAATATATAATTATTATATAAAGCTGTACAATGAATTTTTGACCAAATTTTTGTAACATCTTCGTGAATAATCACTCATGAAAAGTCATTATGCCATTATTGTTTTACAAATATATTTTATTTTTGGTTCAATACATGTTTTTTTTAATGTCTACAATAGTTATAGTATTGTTTTTTTTCACATTTAAACTGACTGAAAACTTTCTGTATACGTCTTTGCGTACAAATTTTGCAATTGTTATTATTCGTATGTGGCCCTTGGAATATTGTAGGACGTTAATAAGGCTCGTGGGGCAATTTGGGTTGGCCAGACCTGATGTATAACGCTTAGTCTTAAATATTTCATATATAGTTCACAGAAGGTATCGTTATATAACTAGTATCCTTTGATATCGCTTGTCATATTTTAATATCATAAAATATATTTATTGAAGAAAAGTTTCGAAATATTCTATCACAATATTTATTTTTTCAAATGTTCTTATTGTATTTTTATTACGTATGAGAGAGTTTATAATATATTTGAAATATAGTTCATTATTATGTAATATTGTGTAAATATAATCATATTATTTTGAATTCACACGAAATGTTAAAAAATATTCGTTATGATAAATTTCAAAGTATTCTTAATAAAGTTTATTAAATTTCTACCACCCGTGAAGAAAACGTAAGTGAATTTGTGTAGGCTTTTGTTGGCAGTTACTTATATTATATTTTAAATTTAACACTGAATAACGATTTTCTAAAAAAATATTAATAAAGATACAACACGTATGGGAACAAATTTACTCGATCGACGATGTTATTTATGGGTTCAAATCTCATTTAGAATTTAAGCAAATATATTTTTTAAAAATCCATCCTTCTTTATCGAAAATATTATTACGTTATTTATATATCTATCTTTATCAGTGATTCCCATTTTTTTTGTACCATACATAGACCAGTAAATTAGATAATACAGAATTTACGGTGAAAAATGGGAATTTGACTCGAATTCGAAAACCTATCGCAGACGCTCTGACGCTGTTCGTGAAGCCGCAAATTAATTTCTATGTACCCCTGGGAGTCAGAATAGACCACTTTAAAAATCACTGATTTAAACTATAAAGAAAGTTTTCGTATGTGTCTGTCTGTTACTAAAACTTCTCACAAGCAGTACATAATTGCAACGTGAAATTTTGTCACGTTATTTTGACTATTATTTCTAAATTAATTGTGTTGTTTTTAATTTCAACATAATCTTTCATGATAAAATAGTCACTATAATATATTGTATACAGTCAAGTATCGACATAAAATTGTAATACCACAATGAATACAATTAATTTGAAAAAAAAACGAGAAAGTATAAAAATAGAAAAATAGAAAGCTTAAAAATAAAGCTAGTTATATATTATATATAAGATATTATAATCATGCAAAAAGGATTGATTTTAAAGAACCTATTGTAAAAGTTTTATAGTTTCCTTTATTTTTTTTCCAAATCACTTCTCATTTTTTTCTTTTTGATATCGTTATTTTTACAATATTGTTTACTTTGTTTTCGATCCATTTATAAAAATTTAAAGCATATATTCTTCTATGATTACTTAATGTTAAGTTGTGGATGCCTTAATATATTTTTGAATGTTCTCCTCATGCAAAATAATAAAATTACTGAACGGTTGTAAATTGTTGCATAGATTTGATATTTAGTTTGCACAATAGCAATTCCGAACGGTATATTTGGTGGCTTGGCTTGGCTAATCTGCTATTTTCTAAATTTTTGAAATAAAATTAATAAAAAATTAAAAGTCACCAACTTATTCCCGGTTGGTGCAGATGTATTAGTAAAATAATATTACTGGATATTTTTATCTTTATCCGGGATAATATCCTTTAAATACGGTATGATAATGACAATCGCCAAATAGGATATTACGGACCATTAAATCACATAACGGATACGTCCAGAAATCGTCGCTGGGTCACATAAAGCGCGCCAAAATCGAAGGCATCATTGTTTATGGCACTCTGATATTCTACTTTATTATTTATAACTCCGTTATCACTTTGCTTTATTAAACCAATATCTCAGTGTCAGGAGGCTGGCCGTGGCATATTTGCAAACCTAACGTTCAGTTTATTGGCAATATAAAGCGCCATGGCATGGCGCCCAACCTTTGTGAGTTGGCTGGGCCTATATGGGTGGACGGTATCTCGAAAGTTCGTCGTCAGCGTTATCTTTATGGTCAGTTCATGCGAAATGACACGATTACACTTTATTTATTGTCAATAAACGGAAAGAGTCTGACTTTTGTATTAGGATCTTATTGCTTCTCACTATTGCTTTAACGGACGTTTTCGAAGATCATCAATCCACGTGTGTCATTTCACGTGTCATACTCTGAAGTAAAACACAACATCTAAATTCTAGATCAGTATCTGGATGGTGCGATTTTACTTAGTAGAGTAATACTTTTCAATCTGACTTTTATTTCGCCTAAATAACAGATAACTTTGACTTCTTAAAACAGTAATGACAATTAGTAACTATTTTGTTCATGAAAAACTATCAAGGTCATACAGAAATGATTGCCATACTTTCAACACGTGCGCCGCGTTTCCTCGCTTATTTCAAACAATTTCATCACAAGCATATAAATATATAATATATATGTAGTCACTAAATATCGATGACCAACACAGTTTTTAATCTGGTTTATTGATATATGAATCCATCAACTGCATGCAGATTAAAATATGCAAACAGAGTTATAATTTGTAAAACTGGAGTCATTTTCCAAGATTCATGATTATTATAATTACTGCATTAAATCGGAATCACGGTGCAAAGATACCCATTCCAGAAATGGAGTAAATGTATCTTCACAGTGAAAACTCATCATAACAGAATTTATTGCCGGTTATTTCAACATATTGCACATACAATTTAATATTTTGAATTTATAAAAACAACTAAGGCAGATGTGAAATTTGAGCCTGTGACTTTCGGTGCCAAAGCGCACACCCTGACCTCTCAGCTTCCGAGTAGATCATTAATCAATTTAGAGTAAATATTTGGAAACAGTCGGCTTTATTATATAATTAATTTCTTAAAAATTTCGGTTTAAATTCAAGTCTGCGAAGCTGGTGACTTTATAGTATATAAAACATCACAAAAATGTACAACATCGATGACTTAATCTGAACACCAGCTAATTTTTTTTGAGAAAAATATTCAGGAACGACAAAACACCATGGTGAATGTGTATAGACTATAGAAAGAAAAAACGACGTAACCCTCAGATTTTTCAAAATAGTTTTTTCGATAACCACAATGTATACAACTTAATACACGTTCTACCTAAAGGATATATGCTGCAAATGTCAGTTTAGTGTCTAATGTATCTTATAAGTTTGAAACAAAAATGATCTATCAAATTTGCAATGAAGAAAAAGGACTTCCAACATATCAATTTTATTGGCTTTTCTTGAATAATTTATTAAATTAAAATCAGATTGGATAAATATAATAGTGGTTTCAATCTTCATGCACTTTGTTATGTCTATTGAATATTTCGACTTTGGTTAAATTAAAGCTGAATAAAATGGCATGAAATAATCAATATTTTCGACTGATGGTGCTTGATGGAAATTGATTTTAAATAATTCAGAATTTAAAATGGCATCAGTTGGGATCATCATGACTGGTTTGCAGATTGAGTCACCGATTTAAAAACGCATCCTGTAGTTGAATGAACATAGCTGGACTTTGATAGTTTAAGTAAAACAAATATGACGACGAATTGTCTGTAAATATTTTTTCTCGATTCGTGTATGGACGTATCCACACGACACGTGTGTAAAGGTGAACGGGCGGGTGGATATGTATTTACGTGAACAGGGGTAGACGATGGGAAAACTTTAAATTATAGGGTTGAAGCGAAGAAACCGTTTTTAGAATGTTTCACACTTTGGGTGATAAAATCCAGAGGGTTACGGGTAACTTAGTATAATATTTGAGATTTCAGTACTCAAGCTGGAGATTTCAATATATTTCAACATACATTTGTTTTTATTATGAGAAATATTAAAGAAAAATAGTTTTACTTGCAATACAAAAAATACCCTCGCAATTTTGACAATATGTTGTATCTGATATTTTTATAGAAATAATATTTTGTGGGGATACCTTGCAGAATACTTATGTAAACTTATTTTTATATAAAATTTTCAGAATTTATATTCTTTTATTATAAGAGTACACATTGAAAACTACTTTAACTATTTCGCATAAACATATTAGCAGCATATGTTGATTAACTATATAATTTCATAATAGTTACACACTACACACGCGATTATCTTTTAAATAAATATCGTTGGAAGTAAGTTTATTAGTAAAGTTCATTTATAGCAATACATTACAAGTGACTCCTTTTTGTTTTTTATGTATTAGTTATTTTGTTCGGAAACAGACAGTCAAATTCAATAATTTTTTCAATGTTTTAAACAAACAAACATAAAAATTAATTCAATGCAGTCAATGTGTATCGCTAGTCCAAAAACTTAGGAAGTGCGATGTGAGTAATCGCAACATATTTGAACTGTTCAACGCGGTGTCACAGAATACAGTTTATTTCGAACCATTATTAAGTTTACACTAGTGTGACCATCTCTTTGATGACCACCGTCGAATGCACGGCATCCTTTGTGAGCCCAGCTCATCCATACTATCATTGTATTATTTATATGTTGTTGTGTTACTCAGTGGCAACACCAAAAAACTAATTAAAACAGTAAAATATATAGTAAATTAAAAGTTACATTACATCTACTGTTCAATCAGCTTGATGGATGAATGCAAAACGTTATTTAAATACTATTCATTGCTTACACTTAATTCTCTATATATATTTTTAAATGTTTTAATCAGGACTCACACCGTCAAATAGCATGAGTTTATAGTCATTACTGTGTATTCTTTGCAGGCGTTTTTTTTTATAACTAAGATATGTTTTTTCTACAATATATTCCCATCAGGCCTCACAACCTTAATGAATGGTCGAATAAAACTGAACTTTTAGTTTGTTCGCACTTATGTATACTTGAGTATTGTTCTGATTAACTCTGCTACGAAGTTTTTATGATTAAAGGCTTTTGAACGAAGTTGTTTCGTTAGCATTAGGATTGTGTAAACTTAACAAAACTTAAATTTTGTAGATACGGATAGTATCTGTCATTACGCGCTTTGTCCTTACAACTGGTCTTAAACAGATGTATCTCAGACCTCTGGTATTAAAATCAGCTGAAATTAATGAAATCATCTGGATATTAGTATTGCTTACACAAAACTTAAATATCTACGGACCCAAGTATTCACAAGGTAAATAGCAACTTCTATCTTATCGAATATATGCAAAGAGATCATCGGGCTTGCAACATCTTGCTTGTGTAGTCAAGAATATAGCTGAAATAAAAATTAATTAGAATAAGAGGATACTTGTAAGGTTATTTAAACTATGCAGTTAATCTAAAACTTGTTTTTTATTAATTTAGGCATATAAATATTAAACCTGATACAATAAATTATAAATCTGTTTTATAATTAATGATAGTGAAAGATGTTTTAAAAATAGGCCGTATGTCATATGATTGCTTTTTGAAATCTCAAAACATCACTTAAAACTAAGAAAAAAAAATACAATATGGCTTATCGAACTAATGGATAGTTAAACTTTTTAACATGCTGCTTTAAAGTATGGCATATGGATTTACACACCGAAAAGATGTGCGCTTCGAT
The DNA here is from genome assembly GCA_022683975.1 of Rhyacophila evoluta. Taxonomy (NCBI): domain Eukaryota; kingdom Metazoa; phylum Arthropoda; class Insecta; order Trichoptera; family Rhyacophilidae; genus Rhyacophila; species Rhyacophila evoluta. The sequence continues at coordinate 7,744 of JAGVSQ010003118.1, read as the reverse complement.
AGTAGAGTATATGAATCTCCGCAATGAGAAGAAATAATATCTTGACAGATTATATTTCGCAAGAATTGATTTTAAGATAATTGCTGTACCCAAATTTCAGATTTTTGAAAATCCTGCAAATGTGGGAAACAAACGATTTTTCGTTATTGTAGAGTAGACAATGGAGCATACAGAGCTATACAATGTGTAGATATCTACTTCAAAAGTGAAGTAAATGGATCTCCACAATGTGAAAACGTGTCTTAACAACTTATTTTTAACAATAATTGTTTGTCAGACAATTGTCCAATCCAATAAGATCCATTTCTTTATCTTTGGATTTTTAAAATCCGACAAACGTAGGAATCGGACTCGTATTCCGCGAATGCAAGCCGCGTTCACTAGTATCTACGCTATCTGAGAGACAGTTTATTGTATTACAAAGTGATCAATTTGAGATATCTTTAACGACGTGTTATGAACAAATGGAAATTATTTACATGGGAAAAAATAACATATACTTATGTCCATATATATGTTAATTTTCATCGCTAGTATCAAGACGAAAAACTTACAGCATCTCCTCTGTAATGCGATCTTCGACAACTTTTAACATTACATTAATCACGTACTTCAGAGTACTTTCACATAGATACTTCTGCAATTAACTTATATTGTTACTTAGCGTTGAGCTATGGCTCGAATGAAGAAGAAAAGGTGGGTAATCCGTCTCTCCAAAAGCGGAAGTAATTTATATGAAGCATTTAATACTTTTGGTTGGAGAAACCAGTTTTGTGTGTAGAATCGGAATCCATTTCTCAGATTCACAAGTATTTTAAGAGGTCTCATTTTATGTACTTATAATACAAGCAATACAAAGAAGACACCTTTGGAAATCTTTTTGCATATTAATAATTATTATTTTTACGAGTGTAAAGGTAGTGTAGAGTCTCTCCTAAAGCATAGAGGTTAGCGTTTGAGACTCACTATCCAGAGAATGCAAGTTCAATTCCTACGTTTGTCGGATCTTAATAATCTAAAAATAAAGGAATAAATACTTATTGGATTGGAAAATTGTCTGAGAAACAATTGTTAAAAATAAGTTGTTAAGACATGTCTTCACATTGTGGAGATCCATATACTCTACTTTCGGAGTGAAATGCATACTGTGTAGATTCGTATACTCCACTTTCTATTATACAATAATGAACAATCGTTTGTCTTTTATACGGTAGTGAAATAATTATAGTAAAGCATTTCGTTCACTATTTGTGTGGTGAGTACAGGTTTAAAAATTGTGCATCAATGACCGCATCAGAAATGAATTATATGAATTTTCGTACTGTAAAAACTTTCTTTTGCAGATTTTTATGTGAGAATTGGTTCTTAATCGATTGGTTAATCTTTCAGACATTCAGTACTATGCCTTGGAATAGTACTCGCAACCTCCGGCTCCAGAGTGCTCACGCTAACCCCTCGGCTACTGACATGGTATTAAATACATTTATCGTATCGTGGGAAATAAAATGATAATTTTGTAATACATACGGCTTAAGGCGTTTGTAATCATATTATTAATTTCATCTATATGAATTTTCGGTATAACTTCGGAATACGAAAATTATTGTAAAATACGTCAATAAAACTATGTTTATGTATTTTATGTTATCTATATAGAATTAGTATTTTAAAAAAAAAGGCTAATGATTATATATGTATGAGTTTTTTTTATGCATTTTTTACGGAAAATTCTTGATCACCCATACTCAAATTTATTCATGAATCTATTAAAACTTTTAATACTTATGACTCCAGCTAAGGCAACTCGATGATAATATGTATATTTCAAATGAAGACAATGCAAAGTACACGAAACGTTTATTAAACCGATTTGAACAAAAGGAATTAAACCAATTCAATTGCAAAAAAAAAATAAAGATTAGTTTATCCCCCTCTTTAGATATTGACGTACGCCTCTTACCTTATTGTAGATGTGCGGATACATTGTGAACTAATTGAATAATGCAACAACAAAACAAACATATGGTCGACAATCGCAGTTCATTTTAAGCAAAAACATTTGTTTGCCATTTTGGTACACAGCACAACAGATCGCCTAAATTGACCGTCATGTGGTTGTAGCTTTACGCCAAAAGCTTCAAACTGCATAATAATTAGTATTGTGTCAATTTAAACCATTCTACGATACATGATTTTAATATTATTTATATTTAGAAGTCTAATCCAAAATACATCAAAGTATTATTAAAGCCGTTGAATTAAATCTATTACTTGCAATACATTGCAATTTTATAGCGTAATACGCTCCATGTTAATTAAAAAATAATAGTACAATTGAACAAAAACATGTTGAATACCATATTACTTGTGTAGTCCGCTTTGAGTATTTACAAACATAAATCTCCCCGAAGAGTTTCCGCTGTCTAAATTAAAAACCTAGTAACCAACAAATTTTTGTTCAATTCAACAACAACCCCGCACATACAAACACAGAGGATAATAACTGAGAGAACAAATGAAGAAGCAAAATTGTATTATAGTTGACAACTCATCGCTTTAGAATTGGTTTATCGAATATCATATAGATACAGAGCGTGATTTGAAAAACCAAACGTATTTACAATTCATTATATATGTATAATGTAATTCTATTCTCATTTAATACAATAATTACATGGCTTTATGTATGGTATGTAATAGCACAGATATTTTTATATTTTTATCTTTACGTATTTAAATATTTTTTTTTTCATTTCCTGAAAATTTGATGGTTGGTCTATCGACACTAACCCTAAGGTGACAAACTGTTGTTAGATTGTCAAAAATTCGCCACAACTTATGAAGGATAAAAAGATCTTGTTTAATAGAAGTTACAATAGAATTACAATATTCAAGTTCTTGTTAATGCCAAAAAAAGTCTTGGAAAACTCTGGTATTCTAAAATTGAAGACTTTTTTCGTCGCATCGTCATCAAATATTGCGTAATCGGCGTTGAAACGTAGAGACTGTTGATGTGGAAAGATGCTTATTTTAAAAATCTTAAATAAATGATTTTCATTCGATACACTAATGAAACGGATAATTGTAATTTTTCTACGAGAATCGTTGACGAAAATTATAGAAAATAAGGTTTATCCGTCTCATGAAGGCTGTATAAATAGAGGAGTTTGTTTGAGCGATACCATTAGTCATTCTCTTCTTAGTATCTATCTACCTATTGTAGATACCAACAGTTATAATGCATCCGGGCTTTTATAATAAATATGTTTTTATGCCTTTTTAATTTTATTTTCACGTATGTTGCGCAACATAAGAATTCAAGAGTCTGATACTGAATTAATCGAATTAATTGTAAAATCTAACAAAACTTGACTCGATAATCCAAATAATTATACATTTTAATTATTTACCGTCATTTTTTTTTAAGATTGATTATTTTTTATTCGACCCCCCCCTCTCAAATTTATAGATCAGCGGTTCTCAACCCTTTTGGGAATGTGGCCACATCTTGAGATATTTACTTTCGTATATTCGTCTAAATTTTTGATCGTAATTTCTACTTCCGTACCTAATAGGTCGGGTATTTTATGTTGGCCGTACCTCGCCTGGTGCCTGCTCAAAAAATAATTTTTGGTTTCTGCCTCCCTTGAAGGTCTCTGTGCTTTCCTGGAAGGCCATATTTACCCCAGTTGAGAATCACTGGTATAAAATATAGATCACCGGCGATGAATCTAGATCAATTTTCATAATGACAGTTCCTGAAAAGTTTTAACACTATATCTTATAAATTGTGTCCTTGGTAATATATATTATGCAGTTTATTTTATTAAAGTATTTATATTTTTACTTAAATATCAAGAATGTGGAGTCGGTTTGAAATTTACCAATTCCGATTCTGACTTTATTCCATTCTCCAACTCCGGTTCTGACCCAGAATTTTATTTTATTTTATAATCTCCCCGGTTAGCGTAGTTGGTATGCGCGACTGGCAATCTAGAAAATGCGGGTTCGATTTACCACCTGTCGGATTTTAAAAATCTGAAAATACAGTTTGGATGCCCGTTAGGTTGAAAACTTGTTGTCTGACCAATGATTCTCGTGAAAAACAATCTGTCAAGACGTCTTCACATTACGGAAATCCATATACTCCACTATCGGAGTGGATATTCTCACTCTGTGTAGATCCATATACTCCACTTTGGGAACCAACATGGTAAAAAAAAATTTTTACGTCTACTTAATTCATTTCACGAGAAAACACGTAAGCGCAACCGCGAAACGATGAGTGAAGACGTAACAAAAAAAAAAACAAGCCTTAGACACGTACGTGAGATATAAATAATACAGCTTCCAAGAAACTGTCCAACATAATGTAGTCCCCAAATTCTGAATCAGATACATTCGTTGAAATTTAATACATGCCATGTTATTCATCAAAGAAAATAGAAAAAAGGAGCCCAAGTCGGTCAATTTTTTCCGACTCCGTCTCCACAACCTTATTAAATATGTATATAGCGTGTAATATATTTGTTTTAATAATGTGTTGTCCACTTTTTAGCTAAGACAGTTGCTGTGAATTATTAATTCATCATGCCGTGTTTCTACTTGGCAAATATTAAATTAGACTTAATAAATTATTATCTCTTACCCACAATCTAATCACATTTATCACATCTTAAATGGCTCTCATTAATATTTCCGAAAATTCGTCCATCTTATTTAATCAGATCATTTTATTACCATCTATTTATTTATCTCAGATCTACTTATCGTCACTATTTGATAACAATATTGATATGAATCGATAATCTTCAGTTGAAATCATCATATATTCTTATCCACTATTGTTATAAACATTAATAGTTTTGACTTATCTAATATTATTATTATATAAAATAGAATGATTTTATTAGATTGTTAAAAAAACATATTTATTGAATACTTCAATATGATAAGTATGACTAAATGAGTTGAATTTACATGCATATATTACATCCAAAATGGCAATAAAAAGGTGTGTTTTCCTATGTTGTAACATATTCATTTCTGTAGAAAGTTTTAACTTCCTCTTTAACAACTTTGTAAGGAAATAATTTATTGAAAAATATATTCGTCGATATCAAAAAAAAATCACACTATTTTTTAAATCATTATTCATGTGATAATTATTATTGTCAGTCAATATACCATCTTTTGACGTTTATAAACCAAAGCAGCACAGCAACTTATTGTTTTTAAACAATATTTGTTCCAAATGGAGTCATAAAAAGCCTCACAATTTAATAACTTCTGAAATGTGTTTTACACAAATTATATGCAGAAAAGATTTATAGTTATTTTTATCAGAAAATTTTGCAATAAATGCAGTTTATAAATACATATTAGGAACAAGTTTCTTCATTTACAGTTCATAATTATCGGTATGAAAACCTTTGTCCCTTAATGCATTCAACCAACAAACAACAATCAATGAACACAAATGCGTTGAATTCTCTAAATGTCAACGCTCAAATATCAATAAACCCCTGAAAGGTCAAGGATAAACGATCGAGCATTGTTGTTATTTTCATTATTGCAATATTGTCAAGGAAAACAAAACAACAGTTGAAACATATTATTCAACTAAAAAGAAAAAATATTATTATATACTATTTGAAAATTACGTTATTATTCAGTTTAAAATAAAGAATATTTTAGAGTTTTAATTTCAGTATTTTAAAAAATATGTTTTTTAAAATTAGCAATCAAAGACATTGAAAATATGCTATTTTTGAATACACCTTACTAATTTTACACGGCGTATATTGTACGGTTTCGAAATAAATTTTTTTTTCTTTTAATCCAGTAAATCGCTAAATTTGAAAAAAAAATAATACATTCGTTCTAGAATTCTCAAGTGACGAAAGCAATGTCGTACCAAAATGTGCGTAAACCAGTTCGTCTATTGTCTAATATTGAAAAATATTTGTGCCAATTTGAAAATAAAAAATATTAAAATTCAATAAACAATGATGAATTTTATATTTTGATATCCATTGATTTTTATACAAGACAACCTAGCGACCATTATTTTTTATTTGCTTATACTTTTTTACACGGTTTTTATATGAAACGTATACATCGTGTAAAATAATGTTTGGTGTAGTCAGAATATACTTGTCGTCAAGAAATAGAGATTATAGGATAAAATTTCGAAGAGGCGTAAGATGTATTTAAAAAATAAATGATTCCTCACTTACATCTGTCTTATCTTATCAATTTATTATATTATCGAACGTGTTCAATCTGACATTTATCTTTCATAGTTATTTAATAGTATTGTTGATTGGATTGATTGAATGCCAGATATTTTGACCGATTGCTTCAAATCAGATCCTAATTAAAAACATCACGAGTTTTTACGTCGTAGAGTTATAAACGATTTACATTCGATGTAGATATACTTTAAAAATATTTGAACACAATCAACAACAAGTTACGCAACCATCACTTTTTTCACAATAACTTTTTTTTATAATCACAACGAATACAATTTAATACACATTATATCAAGAAAATGTACACTATAAATAATGAATTCGTACCTAAATTTAACTTTGAAGTTCGAAAAAAGATGGCTTGTCGAATTTGCAACCAGAAATCAATTTTTTCTTAAATCAATTATCGAATTATAATCAGTTTTGGTAAAGAAATCATCAGATTTAGTCCTCATCCACTTTAAGGTTGTGTCTTATTAATATTTTGACTTTGGAAATCCCTAAAAAAATCTTTTTTACGGCACTTGCTAAATTTCTTTTATGTGGGCTAATGTTTATGGTCTCCCCGGTAACGTAGTTGGTAGCGTGTGCGCCTAGCAATCCGGGGAATGCGGATTGGATTCCCCATTTGTCGGATTTTAAAAATTCAAAATGGATGCCCATTGGGTTGAGCAATTTTCTGATAAGCAATTCTCTTAAAAAATAGCCTGTCAGTACGTCCTTACTCTGCGGACATCTATATACGCCACTTTCGGAGTGGATATCTGCATACTGTGTAGATTCGTATGCTTCACTTTGGCAGCGAACATGGTTTACGAAGAAGAAAAAAAATGTTTATTGCCGTTCTACAGTCGAAATATATATAGACAACTACAATATCCAGATTGTTAGTATAAAACATTCCATTAATGAATGCATTCTGAAAAATGAGGACCAGCTTTCTATGTTTTCATAAAATTCTATTTTATATTTAAGTTTTTTATTATAATAATTTGAAACACAATGTGAGCGGCGTAAATTTGAAACTTTTACAGAATTCATGTTATATTCAGCATCCCAGCTTTTGTTATGTTATAAGCACGTTATATTTATGTTGCGTACAAAGTTGACCACTGTCAGCGGAAAATTTATGTTCGCCCGACTCTACCCACCGCCATTTTGAAGAAAACAAAAAAGGACCGTAGACTGGGTTCTTTGTTCCGTTTTTGTATGAATCGACGAGTGAGATTCAAAAGACTCTCTTTCTATATTGTTTATATTTCAAATTGTTTTCATATACCATGGATACATTCAAGAAAAGACAATGTCATTTTGCGCATCCGATCATTTCAATAAGCATTTAATTTTAATGTTTTCTCATTTTAATTATTTAATTTACATTTAACTGAGAGTTTTTTTTGTGAGCATTTAAATATTCTAGTATTATTAAATATTTTTTTTTATATATACCATGTTCGCTCCCAACGTGGAGCATATGGATCTACACA
>JAGVSQ010003117.1:0-22514 GCA_022683975.1 Rhyacophila evoluta | reverse complement strand
TTTTAAATAATTTAAAATCAATTTCCATCAAGCACCATCAGTCAAAAATATTAATCTTTTGTTTATCTTTCATTTTTACATTTATTGCACTAATTTTATATTATTTGACTTCTAATACACGACAAAATGATCTCTATAGACAATTGCAACAGTTGATGAAGCATATTTTGCATAATTTGTATTTGAAACATATTTTTTATATTGGACACTCTGGAGCAATCACCTTAGTATTTGGGACAGTAAGGCGAGTATTGAAAGGTATTAATATCGATAGCATTCTCTGATGGTATTCTCAATAGTAAATAATTATAACGCATTTAATATTATATGAGTCTCGATATAACATTAAGTATTTTTTTTATAATACCATAACCGCCATGTATCAATACACGGTAAAGCAAAACTCTTCCCTTAAACAAATTAATCAATTATTCACGTGCGTCGATTATGAATCATTTTTTTGTATAGTTATAACACTGTTCTCACATTTAATGGCTTTACAAGAAGTATCTTGATACTGTAATGGTAATCTAATGAATAATATGCAATTAAAAATGGCACGTGAAAACTTGTTTTACGTTTTGTTCATGGGTATGAATGTTGTAACAACTTTGTAGCTAATAACAACAGCGATGCTTTTCTGAATGATTCTTTACTGCTGAAGGTTATCCTCATAAGTCATTGAGATTCATGACCCATTATATGGGTATAATCCTCCAATTCTGTAGGTTTTATCTTACACCGTACCTTTGACATCATATTTAACATTTTTTTTTATTAACAACAGTATTTTTAATAAAACTCATTCAGACAATGTATTTTTATTTTGATTTTGTTTGTTAACCAGGTGTTCTGATCCACGTTATGAAATAAAATTGTATTATAATTTACGCAGAAATCCGTGGAAAATATGTACTGATTATTTATTAGAAGTAACAGACATGTTTGTGACATAGCATTAAAAATAATTTATATTTCTATGGTACACATTAAACATTGATAACGTTGGGCGAAAATGTTAGTCATGACGCATTATGAACAGTGTTGAAAAACCAAATTCATATATTATACGTTCTATAAAGATGCTTTCGAGTTCAACCTAACCCGACATGAAATTCTAGCCAGCGATTCTCAAGAGAGGTTTTCCAGGGAGGCACCAACTAAATTTATTTAATTTTAACATTTGAACTTTCTTTTTCGTCTCAAAGATTTTGAAGAAAATATTATACATTAACGTTGAAAAGTACTGAAATCATTATAAATACCCTAGTAAGAATTTATCGGCTTTAAATACTGCGGTAGGTACAAAATTGAAATGAAAAGTACATCTGCGGCATGTTTATCTATTTCGTCTTATTGTTAAAATAAAATCACAATATACGGGCGTATAATTTCATTTGATTAACTCTCACATACGGAGTTACTTCCCCGTTATAAAATTCTATAAGCTTTGTATGGGGAAAAATACAGTAATGCATCTTCTACCATCCTTCAAAATAGTTGTATTTGAAAAAAGTTCTTCCCGATTTATTTCAAATTAACTTAATCTGAGGTTTATTTAAGGCATTATAATTTGTAAAAGTATTTTAATATTCAAAGTGTAAAGTTAATAGAATTATTTGTTAATCAGTAAATGGTATGATACTTGTAATTTTTAACGGTATCAATAATATATATCGTCAAAAATTATGACTTGCATATCATTTATAATTGTAAAAATAAGCAAAATTGATGTTTTTTATCATTTATGTTTCCCTAATTGGAACATAACATGATCAATATTATGTATTATTGTCTATCACAATGTAAAACAATATTTTTATAATTTCTTTTTACGACAATAAGTTATCCACCGTTGATCGATACATCTATTTAATATCCAAGTTCTGTAAATACACACACACACTAAAAACATATCTTTTCAAGTAGTCTAAATCATTGCTGTTGATTCGCATGTTTTTATTGAGTTAGGTTAGTTTAGTTTAAAGTTTTGTTTCATGTAGTTTACACCGATGGAAGTGAACTGTCACAAAGCAGTTTAAACCACAGACAAATTGAGTAAATGCTAGAGCAAATCGACCTCCAACTATTATATCTACCGATCTGATAAGTCTACAATAAAAGACCGGATGTAACTAATTATTTATTTTCATAATAAAAATGATAGTGGTTACATGGATGATGTATGCAAATCACATCTGCGATGATAGATATTATATTCCTAGATGCCATTTGTTAATCATTACACCACTGACCAATGCGGCGAGTTATATATACCGTCAAACAATTGTAGTATTTAATACGCAATCGATACAAATTCCATACGTTAATGTATTCGTATTGTAATTTTATTATGACTATCGTTCGTTTAGGAGTCCTATAAAAACTGTGAATAATCTCTCGTTTGCTTAAACAACTACAGATTTGTATTTTCATAAAACCCATTTTAAACGTGACAAGATACGAGTTGACATTCATAAATGTATTCCTTTGCTTGATCATATTACAATGAAGCGTGATAACAGTAATTAGCGTCGGGGTCAGAATATTCCACACTAATGAATGAAAATGTATACACAATAAGCACTAGTAATAACATATTACAACTTGAGATACAATTAAATATTTCGCTATGTGTACATTGCGTGTCGGGTTGACTGACTAAAATAACATGAGATTTTTATATTGTGAAAACAAATGACTGCAGAAAAATATCCATTATTGTAATGCCCGCATGCTCATATGTCTCACGCATAGGGAAATTCAGAATTATACTATGGACGTCGCGAAGTGGTTGGTCCTTTAACTTGGTGTCTGCTATGACAATAAGAATAATATTTCTAGTTTTGACACTTCAAATCTACTTTTACATAAATAAGTCTAAATATTAATAGAATTAATAAAAATTAGGCAATTAAACTGGGAAGAACTTGATTTTTTATAGTTATAAGGATTTTTAAATTAATAATAAATACTTTTGCGATTGTTATTTAAATTTCAACCGCAATAAAAATACTCAACAATTAACGATACTTCCCGAAAAAATACGTTTTACAACAATTTGTGATGCCCAAATTGTATTACGGATTAATATTATAAAAATTGTTACTCTAAATTAGCTATAATCAATTTATAGCTTTAGCCCTTACAACTTCATAATAATTGTAAATTTAAAACAAGATTACCACAGATATGTATTATGCTAGGGAACAATATATATATATATATATGCACAAATGATAAAATATCTGAGAATTTTGAATTATTTTTGTGCTGTAATCATAGGAATATATTATATACAAATAAAAGCGTTCATTACAGATAAATTTATGAACATCATTTTAAAAACAAAGCCATGATATGTGAAAAAATAAGCTACGAAATTGAATACGTCAATTTCGGAGCTTTTTGTCTACATCTTATGTTACCATAAAAATAATGTCTCAATATAAAACGCAAAGTTTTGAAGTAAAAAAAAATATAGTACTTTTTAAAAAAATTAATCCTGTTTGCTAAAGATCGTGTGTACGTTACTGTTATTCTATTTTCGTTGGAGATAACAGAGAAATAGAATATCGTGGTCGTTGATTCTTGATTAATAGAGATTATACCTGATTGTTAGGTGTAGGTACAGCAAAAAGAAGTATGTTATGAATCGTGTTCGTATTCAGTCATATGGAAAACAGTCCTGTTAGTAAAAAAGTAAATATTATAACCATTGGCCCCTCAGGTAGAGATCTATTTTCTGACCGAATCCGGTTTGCAAAAATAAGTCTATTCTTCTTGGGTATCAGGTTTGAAATCTAATAAAGGATGTATATTTAATCACCTTGAATTAAACACTTGACGTGGTTGCAATAAATTTTGTATTGTTTCCAGCTGAGAGATTTGCAGCATGACGGCGTCCGGTGGCGACGGACTAAACGATAGGAACGTTCCCACGGTGATTGTGACGGGGCCTGTCGGTCACAAAAATCATGCCTTTAGATCCGATGGGGAAGACATCTCCGGAGATCCAGTAAAACCGCCACCGTTACCGATAGACGAAGAAGCTTTACCTAGTGGAAAGCTTAAGCTATCACCGAATGAAAAATGGAGAATCTTGAAGAATATCGCAGCTGTAAGTGCAGCTTTCATGGTACAATTCACAGCGTTTCAAGGTACTGCTAACCTGCAGTCTTCCATTAATGCAGCTGATGGTCTCGGAACTGTTTCTCTTAGTTCAATTTATGCAGCGCTAGTTGTCTCGTGTATCTTCGTTCCCACCTTTTTGATTAAATGGCTGACCGTGAAATGGACCCTTTGCCTGTCAATGTTGTGCTATGCTCCATACATTGGTGCCCAATTTTACCCGAGATTTTACACTTTGGTTCCTGCTGGAGTCATCCTTGGAATAGGTGCGGCTCCCATGTGGGCAGCGAAAGCCACTTATCTAACTCAAGTGGGAAGCGTCTACGCAAAAATTAGCGACCAACCTGTCGACGCCATCATCGTGCGGTTCTTCGGCTTCTTCTTCCTTGCTTGGCAGACGGCTGAGCTTTGGGGAAATCTTATCTCGAGCTTAGGTGAGTTTTATCAATTTTTAATCAATATAAATATGTATACCATTAATCATCTTTACTATGAAATTTCTTCAGAAACGCACCTACTAATAATTGTACTAGTATATTTTTTTACTTCTCATTTGAAAATAAAAATCTTGGTTCCCTGTTTTAAAAAAATCAATCGAAAATAAAAGTTTAGAAAAATAACGTGAGATTTTTTTGTAAAACTGGGTAATTTAAAATTGATATTAGTATTTTCAAATGTTTGTTTGATGTTTACTATTCAATGAATAACAACAAAATGCTAAGTCTTTGGAAATACTTTTTGTGAAAGAATAAAAAAAATCATAATTTTAACTTATTGAAACCTTTGAAAATTATATTTCTATATAATTTGGTAACTCAATACAAAGATTGAGAATATTTTATTTTTTTATTATTTTATTAAGTACGAATATATTATAACAAAATATCATTTAAAGTTGTATGATATTGATAAATCATTATTAGATAGAGAATTTTCTTATACTTCCTATCGCTTTTGTTTTGTAAACGATAAATATACCAATAAATACGGTTTCTAGTGTTAGCCAAAACCAAACCAAATTTTTTTTTAACACTTCTTACCCGGTGATGGATGGTGAGTGACCAAGTACCTATATTTTATTCTGGTACTTTAATTATTCTAACTTTATCTATTTCTCCTAAAGTCTTTTATGATCACAACGATGCCATTACAAAATATAATATCATCAGTAATAAATAGTTTGAATTAAATCTAGGACCGGCATGCGCTTGTATGTATTAGATTACGTTGGTATATGTGTATCATTCATTTGAATGATATTATTATGGATCAGCGGAGGAAAGAGAGAAAGAATTTATTGGGGCAGAATACAACAAATAACAGTAAGAATAATATTCGCCCTAAGATGTCTCTTCTGTTTCCGCCAATCATTTCATTTTATTTTTCTTTTTTTGCACTGATTGTAAATAATTTGACTTTAATAGATAATAAAATATTATATTTGGCTAATTGTGATGGTTGATCTAGCGAAGTTTGTATACTTTTAATTTAAAATAAATATTTTTAACTGGACACTTGAGGTCCAGCACCGTAGCTTTTGGTACAGTAAGGCGAGAGTTAAAGCGCATACTTGCAATTAGTAATATAACAACAATAAATAAAATAGTTAAACAATGCTATGAGTGATGACGTACGATGCGAAAATTACAGGAAACGCTGGAGGTCGTAAAGTAGTATTTATTTTGCATTTTCATTTTAGTAGATTGCTGTTCAATCTCTTCATTCATCATTAAGTTTAGAAAAAAAAACTGACCCAAAGCGTAAGAGCTAAAACCCGAGAAAGTATAGAAGACGCAACGATTTTACTTACTACAGGGCGCTGAATATGTAGCTACGCCACTAATGATATATTAACTTAAATATTATATATTAAATTACAAAAATCATATTAGAGTATTGTGGTATGATATGATCTTACTTTACAGCGAGTTAAGATTTAATGATAGAACTTTTTTCATCATTTTATGATACAATATATAGTCTCAATATGAGTCATTTATTCTTCAAGTCTTTGGAAGCTCATAAGATTTAATAAATGAAACTTTGTTAAAAAAAATTCTCAGTCTGGTATGTGAATTTATTCTGTTTTTAGCATACACCAGCCTAATCATCCCAGAATTCCTTGTCATCTTAAACCTCTTTGTTATCTCTTATGTATAATATTGGTCTCTTATAACTTCGCTGAATACGTTCTTGTATAGTACTCAATATTCCAGAACACCAGAATTTCATGGGCTGGGAGGAGATACAAGCGAGATTGAAGATCTCTGAAAGTATCCATAACATATATCTTAATAAACTCCACCGATAGTGTTTTACCCAATGATAAATATATCGATTACAACGATACAGTAATTGGAATTGATTTAATCAAAAAATATGTATTAGTTAAACATTGGGGTCACATTAAAATATTAAATTTAAAAGAAATCATATTGGTGAGAAAAAAGCGAAGTTTGTTTACTTTTTTCATGTTGTAATACTGCTTGCATTTAATAGTATATCGACTGAGGAAAAGAAAAAGAACGTAACCCACATAGAACAAATTTTACAACACGCACGAAAACCGTTTATTTAATGATCTTGGGCCGAAGTCAAAATATTACATAGAGACAATCTTGAAGTGCATGAAGACTGTATTTTATTTATTCAATACAATATTATTTTAATAGGTTATTCAAGAGAAAACAGTCTTTTTTAGCTAGTCGGAAAATTTTAAGGGCCCTTATTTTTTCAAATTTATATATTAATTTGGCACATTCAATCATTTCGCCATACTCAATACACAAAGTTCTATACATCGTGATGATCGAAAAAAAACTTTTTTGAACAAACTTGGGGCTACGTTCTTATTTCTTTCCACAGTCGATTGCGTATTATGTGACGTCGATAAATACGCTCATTTATTTATCTACGTCATATTATAAAAGTGACGCAATAGTATTTTTGTATTTCTATAATCAAGTTTCATCAAAATTCTGATGTCAGACCATTTTCCGGAGAAATAGTGTCATTGCCTTTTAAATATTATTTATATATACCAAACGGCCACTTCTAAAATGTATTGTGTGCACGCTTTGAATTTGTGGCAAATAAAAGTGAAATTTATGCAGTCTTTATTTAGATGGCAGTGTATTCTCTCACGGCTGAAAACATTATTTTTTAATGGTAATTCTATATTTACTTTCCCAAGCGGAAATGAATATCAGTAAATCGACACAAAAATCAACCTATTGAAGTTTGCTGAGGCAGTTCAACATTATGTATAGTGGTAAAAAAATACGGATTGTATATTGAAAAATTCTATTATGTAAAGACGGCGATTTTTTTTAAATACAGTACTCCATGCCGAAAAGGTTGAGTAATAGACTGCCAATTCGTTCAAAATAAGTATTCAAATTTTCGATATAATTTTTAAAATAACACATGATAATATGGAGTCAGCAAATGGTCTCATCATTATTCGTATGAGACTCGTTGAAATAGAGTAACAAGAAGCAACATAGTGCTATTATTATCATGAACAATGTATAGTTGTTTTGAAATAATATTGTGTAATACAGTTCCATGCCAAATCTTTTCATGCATCACTGACTAGGCAAGAGAATTTATAAAACAGTCGATACAAATACTTAACAATACTGTTAAACTTATTAGAATTAATAACAAAGTGGCAGTTTTTGTGTTGATTATAACTGTTGAATGAACATATTGCTATAGCTGTATGCAGTAGTAATTGTACTAACTATTTTAATTTTAATTAATATATATGGTGTTGGGTGAATACAACAGCTATGCGGCTGTGAAGCTGTATTGAAAAATGAATAAGGCAGACCATCACAATGAAAATTATTTCCCAATGTTAATTGACAATTTCCGATGAAAAACTATTGCAAATCTTCACCGATGAATTTATAGTAGTATGATAAATAAACAATGGCTGTAATTACACTCTTAATATAATCAATCAATTCAACTGATTTTCAAGCCAGATTTAAGATGTTCATATTTTCCATACACGAGTAGATGTATATATATAATAGAAACTCTATGACACAAGATGCTTTGGGTTGATTGTAATGTCAGCATTTCATTATAATAATATCCAGATGTTTAAAAAAATATATACAGCCGACATCCCATCGATAGGCCGACAAGACATATCAAATATTTAAGGCAAGGCTTTGTGACAAGGCGTAAAAAATACTCATGTTACTATTGTGAAATCATCTCTCCTCCGATAGTTGGATGTAGTTAAATAAAAGACATCCAAGCCACATTCCAATTTAACTGAGTAAAATGCGATTGAAAATTTAAAAAAAAACATTGATGTTTAGTATAACTTTTATGTTATTAAAACTGTAATAGGAAATGTAAATACTTACATGCCATAAATTACGTCTTTTGTGATTGCCGGATTATTGGAAACGTACTACTTTAAGAGTTATTGAATGATTTGCGGGTTGGAAGTTATCTGCTAATTAAAATTTTGATCATTTTGTAGTTGATTTTTATTAATATCATTAGTTTTTGCCTATAAAATCTAAGGATTGATTAGATTTAGTGTTTTTTTGGTTATCAATAAAAAAATATATTGATACAATATATTGCAACAATATATACGTATATTTATAGAAAAACATGATTATGATAATAATTATAATTTGGAATGGGTATGATCAAAATTTATTTGTAATTAAGTAACCTTATATTTAAACTTCAATACCGAAAACGTTTAAACCACATGGACGTTTCGCAGATGTTATGTTTTGTAAATTGTTAGTATGCGAGTAAGAAAAAACAGCAATCACGTCTTCTCGGTGTATATTTCTGATTGGGTGTCTTTGTCATATTAAAGTATTGATGCTTTCAAAGCATTTTATGCGATACAATAAAATACTTCAATTTGTGGCTTGGACGTTTTCTGCCTAACTACATCCAATTATGAGAGTTAATTATCGACTGGTCTGTAAAGACGGGCCAAAAAACTATCATCTTTATGAGAGATGACGAGAATAATTTAGGAGTAGTATCAAAATAGTTTTTAGAAAGATTAAGTAATCGATATGGATGACGGTTTCTTTCAGTTCTTTCTTCTGGTGCGCATGGCCGAGGACAAGCTGTTGGAACCAGTCCTCTGAACGTATCGATCGTTGATAAGACATTGAATCATTGCGGCGCTAACTTCTGCGTGATTGGAAACCATGGAAATGACAACCTGGAAAGGCCTCCAGATGCTGAGATCTACGAGATATCCGCCATTTATCTAGCCTGTGTCTTGTTGGCAGTTGCCATGATGGCCTTCCTCGTAGATCCTCTATCCAGGTACAACTATTTTCTTTATTTTTTAAGTTAACAATTCTACATATTTATATATAATGTAAATGTATATTGAGCATTATAAGACAATGTCTCCTCCAACACATATCACGAACTTCACAGGAAGTGAAAAGCTCTTTTGAATTATTATAATTATTTAAAAACATTTTTTGAGAAGAAAAATTGAAAATGCGGAATTTTACGTGACAAAAGTTACCATAGAGCTTACTTTCATCTCCTATAAAATGTTATTTAATATTTATTTTAAATATTAATTGATTTTTTTCTAAATCCTGTATGATTTACCGTAACAATTACTGAATAAGTAATCAATATGTGAATTTAAAAAAAAGCGGAGAAATATCCTGCATACATAACAATAACACAATCAACAAATTGTGCGATAATTAAAATATGTAATACACACTTGTAATGAATTTTCTTGAAACGTTTTATTCATTGACGATATATTCATATCCGAATTGAGAAAATATTAATTTTTTTCTAAAAAAATACAAAACTCTATCCGACTTTTGACTGATTTTTTCCAATATTCAGCACACAATTTGCTTTTCGTTAAAAGTATAAACAAATATAATTATATAATGTTTTATAATATATCTAAATTTAGACGTGTCTATCAATTTAAATTGATTAAAATTTATGTTTGACTAATAAACGACAGTAAATTCAAAGAGTGATACTTAATATTTCCTGTAAATATTATTTTCTTTGTCAATCTTGAATATAATATTGTATATAGTGACTGCGCGCAATTATGCGATCAATTATTCGGCTACGTAGTTGAAGAATCATAAAATATTTTAAGCAGCACTTATATAATTACAATCCACGAGCACAATAAGCTTGTACGGGTATGTATAAAAAAGTTAAGCTTCGGCACATATTTACAATTGAATGTTTCAAGTCAATATATTACATGCAAAAATTATTTTTTGCGGGCTCTGTTTCTTGAAAGCAATTCGCAGTATCCGGTTATTATGTGTAGTGAGTACAGCTTAAATCTACCTCACATATCTGTTAATGTTTATAATATAGTTTATATTTTTTTATTCAAAATGCATACAATATTTTTTAGCTATAAAGGTCATAGAACTTAGATATAATAGTATACATATGTGGAGGAACAATAAAAAAAAGGTTAGGCCACGGGGACGATAGATGTCGCGGCAACAGAGCGACGGCGACAGAACCACGGAAACAGAAATGCAAAATAGCTATAGATATGTGAGTGAGCAAGCTAGCGAGTTGTTGTAACTGACGCGTTGTCGAACTTGCTCACTTGCTCACTCACCTATTCATAGCTATTTTTCATCTCTGTTACGGTCGCTTTGCTACCGTCCCCGCGGCCTCAGTAAGGAAGTGGGTGATACTCATCCGTCGCCCCTGTAAATAGATATTTCCAAAAACTCAATCCTCTTAAAAAA
This sequence comes from Rhyacophila evoluta, assembly GCA_022683975.1. Classification (NCBI taxonomy): domain Eukaryota; kingdom Metazoa; phylum Arthropoda; class Insecta; order Trichoptera; family Rhyacophilidae; genus Rhyacophila; species Rhyacophila evoluta. The sequence continues at coordinate 11,616 of JAGVSQ010003117.1, read as the reverse complement.
GATATCTATACCATAGCAAACTATTATTATTTATATATTTAACTATTATTTATTTAAAAAATATTATAAAATAATATTATTTATAATAATTTCAATATATGAATTTAATGTAATAATTATAAAGAAAAGTTTCACGGAAAACATATTATTTACACTAAAGGCAGGATATTCTTGCCGACCTGTGGCATGCGGTAGATTTTCTCAGTTTGATGTAAGTCTTCGAAATACCCCTTTAATGTTTTTTCTGAAAAACATTCTTCTAATGTAATTTAAAACATTTACGAATACGATGCATATGCCGCCCCCTCACAGTCCCGCATCATGTATTATGGCACGGTACGGCCCTGTTACCGAGCCACTGGTATTTGGTTTCAATCTCTTATCTTGATATTAATTTAGGTTTTTTATGTTTATTTAATTTCAAATATGCACTCAATTGGTCTGTCGAATCAATTATATTAATGTCAAATCAATTATATTAATATTAATGTCATTGTTTTCTAAGCATTATATATTGCGTTAAAATGTATGAGGGATTTTAATTTATTTCACTGAAGACCATGTTGCATTTATTTAGATATGGAGAGAAACAACGCAAAGGAAGTGGCGCTGCTGGACAACTCAGTGGAATCCAATTATTGTCAGCTACCGCTTACCAGCTCAAGAAACCGAACCAACAACTCCTTATTCCTATTACCCTCTGGATAGGAATGGAGCAGGCATTTATTGGAGCTGATTTCACGCAGGTGTGTGAATATTTCTTATTTCTTCAAAAAAATTAACTATCAAAAATATTAATGAGCCCAATATCAAATAAATATCATCATTTTACTCCAGTGAAAGAGATAATTATGATAATACGTATATAGCTATTTTGCGACATCTATGAAACCGATGTGAAACATTTTGGCTTTTTGTCAAAAATAAATATAAGGATTTCTCGTAATATGGATTAAATTATCATGAATGTAAATGCAATTATAATTATTAATGAGTGAATTAGCGTAGTGACTGATATTACTGAAATTAAATTGATTTTCAAACATTATATAGGCAACTGATGTAGGTGCAGGTGGGTGCACGTTAAAAAAATCTGATGATTCATATTTACTTTTTTATAAGCTTTTATTTATTTATCCTCAAATATATATTATACTAAAATCTAGTATAATATAATATTATCACAAAAACTTGAAGATGCTGGAAGGCGAAACCCGACACGTAATTAGTGATTCATAATATGTAGATTTATTTATAATTTAAAAATGATGCGTATCTATTACTAAATGTCATAAGTCTACTCTAATCTATTGCTAAATGTGATAAGTGCTCTCAGTTTCCTGCCTTTTTTTATCTAGGGTGAGTACCGAGATGTTCAAATATTTCCCTTTCCCTCGTGTAAGCTATCTAGTCATCCTCCAATACATGTTTCAAAGCTTTTTGAGGGGAAAGCAATTAATAAAAACCCTCTTCTGAATATTGTTCTCACACAGGGGATGCGACTCAACAATTCACTTCACTCTTAATATCATATTTCTCAGCAATAAAAATATATGCGACATCTATTGCTATTTGATTAAAACTGTTTTTGGATACACATGGATACATTATTTACACTCGTTTCTAGGTCGTTATAGATTATAGATTTAATTTATTGTTAGCTTATAAATTTCATAGATGTCACAGTACTAAAATTTATAAATTGAATGTTGAATAAATGAAAAAAAATCAACTCTTAATGTCTATATGCTAGAAAAGTTTAGTTGACTTGTAGATTGTATATGTATATCATTTGTCTTAAAAATCAACTAAGCCTAAGGCTAAGCCACATCCTCAGATATTTATTATTTTCAGCGCATATTTGAAGTGTTATTATTACTATTGCTATTATTACTATTGCTGTAATATATCTATTATAGAAAAGCTTCCAGTGTACGGTGGTGCCTCTAACACCGATTTATCTAATGAAGAAGCCACCTCTCATCAGCATAATTATTAAACAGTCAACATCTTAAAAGTTACCATTGAGCGAACAATACTTCGGTTAATTACACCAGTGTGGTAATGAACATAATATATTATGAATTAATAATGATCGGCGTAAAAATATTCAAACATTTGAATATCAGTTTCAAATTAAAATATAATAAAATAAATAAAAGCAGTCCTCTACTTTTTCTATCACTGTATACTTTACCTGGCCCATATTAATTAATGTAGCAATTATTTGGAAAAACGGGTAATAATTTTTTTTAAATGTATTTTTTTAGAAATATAATGAGATATTTCATGTGTTGCATTAATATAGTGTAAATAAAAACTACGTAACGTATGTTTATTACAAGTTAAAACAGGTACATAATCATTATTGCGGAAATAATTGCTCACTTTATTATTTATAAATCAGCTTATAAATCCGGGTGTGTAAGAAGCCCTATTTTTGACAGTGATATATTATCATGAGTACGATAGTATACTAAACATAAAAATTTAAAATAATCACTTGTTTGTGTGAAAGGAATTATTTTTCTTATTAATTAAATGTATTAATTTGAAAAAAAAATTTAATATCAAATGGTAGCATATAATATATTACACAAATATTTTCGAGTAGAATCATGAGGTTATTTCCGCAAATAAAATATAATCCAAAAGAAAGTTTGGAATTTAAAAGCTGTTAGGTCTCCCCGGTAGCGCAGTTGGTAGCGTGCGCACCTAGCAATCCGGGGAATGCGTGCTCGATTGCACATATTTCGGATTTTAAAAATACAGGACTGGAATTCCTTCTGAAATTTCTTAATTTAATTCAAAATCTTATTGAAATTCGGTTGAACAATTGTCTGACAAACAATTCTCGTGAAAAATAATCTGTCAAGACAACTTATTGCGGAGATCCATATAATCTGGCATAAGCAGCGATATCAAAATACAATTTGAACCATTCAATAATTAAAGATCTTTACTCAAAACTTTTATATTTTCTAAGGGTAAAACCGCAATAGATTATTTTAGTTGATAGTCGATATGTAATATTAATATTTTAAAATAGTTTATATTTTCAATTTTATTTAAAATAAAATAAAGTATATTTAAAAAAAAAAACATTCAAGGGGCGGCATTTCGAGGACTTGTATGATACTGAGAAAATATACCCTACGGGCCTGAATATAACCATTAAGGATTAAGCTTGAGCATTAAAAATTCAAGTCGAAATATTGCATCATTAGCTGATTAAATGTGACCCATTTTTAATAAATGCTCCTAGACGCCCACTAATAACAATTGTGATTTGACGTGAAGTTTACTTAAATAAATTAATTCAAAAAAACAAAGTGTATTGACAAATAATGTGTTTTCAATAATATACAATACAATACATGCAACGAATATTTATCCTATTGTATTTTTAAAGCAGATTAGTTGTAGTGCGATTAATTGAAATAAACCAATCATAAAAAAATGTTTGTATAATATATTTCGACTGTTTTGATGAATAACTCAGTCAACATCAAAGTTTTTTTGCTCGATTTAGGCACAAATACATAAATAGATTATTCCATTGCTAGTTAACTCCACAATAGGCTTTTTGCTATCGGACGCGTTTCCTTAGTCATTATGCAAATGTATATTGCTGTATAACACGATTGAAAGATGTATTAATCTATATTATAACATTGGTTGATATTATATAGATTAAGTATTGATGAATGCTTTCTTATTTAAAATAGTATAAGAAGTCGAGCTTTGAAGAAATAAAATCTTTAAAATTATATTCATATATATTGTAATATTTTTTCTTTCAGGCTTACGTATCTTGCGCACTGGGAATTCATACCATCGGTTACGTAATGATCTGCTTTGGAGTGGTGAATGCTATCTGTTCTCTGATCTTCGGATCCATGATGAAGTTTGTAGGCCGTTTTCCCATAATAGTCCTAGGAGGCATTGTCCACGTGGCCTTGATTGTAGTTCTGCTCAATTGGAAGCCACATCCTGACAGCCCGCTCATTTTCTTCGCGATCTCTGGACTCTGGGGGGTCGGCGATGCAGTCTGGCAAACACAAGTCAATGGTTTGTGATTTTATAAATTATTATTTACCTGTCACATAATACAGAACACATTGTGCAATATATTTGGAATTTCTATTATGTTGCGTAGGATCGTTTTAGAATTCATAATATAATACAATGTAAATCCTTTCGGAATCAAATGTGGAAAGTTAACTTGGTTACATTTTATTTTTATTAAAAAACAGTTTATCAAAAAGTCATATATCAGCAATATCTCTAGCGCTCTGAGAAGGTAATGCATGATGATGATAATGACTTACGAAGCTAAATTTTATTTTAGATTATTATTCTTTTATAATTAATTCATTCCAGATCTTAAAATCATTTTAATATTAAATTAAAATTGTTATGTTTTTGGATGGGCGGAATAGTTACCGAAAAAAATTAAATGATTTATTTCTTATTTATAATATTATTTGTTGAGCTGGAAGGATATTGAACCACGATTTTGATATTTAAAGTCATGACCTACGATGTTCGTAATCAATCAAATGTTGATTAATAGTATTAACACATTTTTTTAGCTGCAAATTAAAAAAAAATATATAAATGCAAAATCATGCGAGATCGAGTGTATATTACCATTAATTAATTATAAAAAAATTAATTATTCGTGACGTTATTCAAATATTTACGTCGTATTAAATGATATTTACGAAAAATACATTTAATCATAATAAATATATTATGGAATATTATTTTAAATATCGGCTGTGAAAAGAAAAAAATACGTAACCCACAGAGAAAAAAATATCTAAGAGCCACAAAACCCGTCTCTTTAATTTTTTTGGGCCTAGTTCAAAATATTATATTTACACAATTGAAGTGTGTGAAATCTAAAACTGTTTTGTTTTAGAATGTTTTATTTTTCAAACCTGATATTAATTTAGTAAGTTATTTAACTGTTTAAAAACTTTAAAAAGTTAAAAACTGATTATATATATCGACTGTCTAAAGGAAAAATGGGATAACACAGAATAATTTCATAAAGCACAAAAAACGCCTATTTAATAATTTTGGGCCAACGTCAATATATAAAATAGACAGTGCATGAAGACTACATTTGATGTTTTATTTACCAAATCTGATATTAATTTAGTAAGTTATGTAAAAAAAAAAAAAAATAGAACTGATGTGGTGGAACTCCTTTTTACTCTTCTAAATTTAGATACTAATTCGGCATTTGCAGCTTACTTCCTTTTGATAGAACATGTGTTAAGTTATATACACACATCGTGATTATCGAGACAAGGTTAAACTGAGGGCTGCGTCGTTTTCCCTTTCTACAGTCGATATGATAAAATATTGTATAAAATCTTGCAATAAACTGTGAAAGTGAACAAAGTGTCAATATCACATGCATTCGTATTGCAATCATTACTTTTTTGTTTACTAATCATTTTCTAAGCTTAAGTTTATCAATAAAAAAAAATACTTTTGGACTAAGTCACGTTTATTTTTATTATTAGTCTGATTTCTAACAGTTCAGAATAATAAAAAACGGAGGATGAGTTTCAAACTATGTACATATTATTAGAGTATATCTTGCTGATGCAAATAGAGCATGACGTTCACGTGAAAACGATAATAGCAAAGTTTATTTTGTAGTATATTTGCTTAAAATGTATTTATGTGTTCTGTAATTAAGTGGAGTAATATTGTTACAATTTATGCCAAGAATTCTTTAGCGGAATTATTAGCCATTAAATTGATTTCGAAAAACGCAATACAATTGTATCGGAATTGCAATTTTTATCATATACCTACACATGGCTGTTTGTTTAATTTACGCGAGATTTGCATATCGACTGTGGAATGGAAAAAAGCTATTTTCTATAGTCGCAATCTATACAACTTAATAGACGTTCTATCAAAAGAATATTAATGGCAAATGCCGAGTGAGTATCTAAATTTAACTGTTAAGTTCGGAAAAGTAGTGACTGCGACCAAGGCAAAAGACTTCCATCACATCAATTTTTGTGATTTTTATTGTATAATTTATTGAATTAATATCCGGTCGGTCAAATAAAATACTTTCTGGAGCCTGTAAGCTTTCACAAAGCAGAGATATATTAACAGTTATCATACGAGAATTGATTCTTTACCATTCTATTACCCCGTCAGATGAAATTTTCGCTGATGTGACTCACCAAAAACATGTTAGTTGAGTTAAATTAGGATCAAAATAACGACTATGGAAAGGAAAACGGTTAATATCAAAGTTAAAATATATTTATAAAAAAGAAGCGGATATTACCTGGTAAAAATTATGGAACATTATCATATGTTATTCATAGTAGTAATCACAATTAACGTAAAGATCGTTGGTATATTGATATTTTTTTTTTATACATTAACTATTTTACAGGTCTTTATGGAACATTGTTCAGGAGAAATAAGGAAGCTGCCTTTTCCAATTATCGCCTTTGGGAATCAGCAGGATTCGTCGTGGCATACGCCTACTCTACCAATCTTTGTGCTCGTATGAAGCTCTATGTCATGCTTTCCGTACTTATTGTCGGATTTATTGGTTATATTATCGTCGAGATACTTCACAAGAAAAAGGTAAGAATTTGAAAGATTGATTACATATAAATCATAAAATAAGTTTATGAAGTCTCAGAAGACGAATTAGATTTTTACAAATTTTGTTGTTACATAAAAAATGTAAGCCAAGAGTCAATCCATGCAAAGATTTTCAATATTTTTCTTATTTCAATGAATTGCTGTTAAAATTTCAGGCGGTCCGTATGAAGAAGATGGCCGAAGAGCCCAAGTGCGCGACTAACATGGCTGTCGAGGAGACTGATGATGAGAAGGATGACATCGATGATGACATCATCGTCACACATCTTTAATAAATACGTAAATGCCATTCATAGAAAAACTCATGAATAAATAAAATTGCGACGGAGTATTGTAAAAAAATGTTTATGCATCTAATAGTGAAAAAAAATTATTGGAAAATGATGCCCCGTCCAAAATTACAGAATATAATATGAAAATGCGTATTATCAGTATATTATGTGTACCGGAAAAGATTGTCGTTTTTAAATAAAAGATTTAAATGGCTATATATATATATGTATATTTTCTATGAATTGTTAAAAAAATGACCCTATTCCAATTACAATATTTTAATGCCGCGCTTAAATAGGTTTTGAGGCAAATATTTTAATTTTTTTACCATTCAAATAATGTTGAATTGATTTAAAAAAGTATTATTCAGACGGTGCGATATCTGCAAAATGTGGAGGGTGACGAATTGACATCCATCCAAGTTTTTTAAAATTTTTTTTAGTCATCTTTGTCTCGTTGTCATTCTGTAAAAACACTAGTCTTCGCTTCTTTATTTTCACGTATAAGGAATTTATGACTTATACTTATTGTTAGACAAGATTTAAGTATTTAAAATGAATTATGCCCTTGCAATCAGAACTACAGACAAAAAGATCTTTTACGAGGCCGAGCTCAGGGATCGGTATTCCTATCTGGTGTTTAGATAGCCATTGATTTTTGCACTCTTATATGGAGAAAATCACCGATTTCTCAAATCCAATAATCAAATCTTGCAGAAATGGTGTTTCGGATCCATTCCCAAAAGAAGTTCACATGCGTTAATTCGATCACCCACATTTTGTTTACTTAGCCCATGCAATATATTTTCCCCCTGCCTCCACACTTTGATTATTCTTCAATAATGAGCATTTGACGCTATCCACAATTATTTCTATCGATAAAGTTAGATCACTCTTGGTTTCGGCAGTTAGTATAGGATCGTCTATTTTGCTAGGTTTTCTACTTCAGGGACTATTTTTTTAATCAAAATTTCCCGATCGAAATGTCTTGAACCATGTATGACAAACATCCAAATAATCCCCCAAAATACCGCAAATAGTTTTAGTAGGGATTATTTTTTCAAAAAACGATAAAGCATTTCACTAAAAATAAATTTCTCACTTGACCAAAACTAATCCATAGTAAGTCGGGCTGTTAAATTCAAATTTTACTAATCAAAATTCACTCTGGTATAGTCACCACGATAACACAAAACATGACTTCAAAGACCAGAAGTGGAAGCGCGAGTAGTGCCCCAAAACGATCAACGAAAAAAACGACATCATTTCCGGTACAACTAATTTAAGCAGCTTAAATCGCCTATTTATGTTTAAAAATATTAGATAATAAGTAAAACAACCAGTTTTCATTTTTGAAATATTTTTTCCAATTGGTTTGGTTATTTTTAATTTTACTCGTCTCTGTTAAAATATAATAACTTCTGCGAAAAATTGGACACCACATTCATTAAATTAACATTATTTCGTGAATATGATTAAAATCATAAAATTTAAAAACAATAATAAGATAAATAATATGATTTATTAGTATATTGTTATGACAGCCTTTTAAACACTTGTTGTAAATGTTTTACGATCTAATTGTCTAGTATTGTTTAACATAGGCCAAAAATACTGAATAAAATAAATAAATTGTACGCTTCATAGTAAAATAATATGTTCATATTTCAAAGAGTAAAATGAGTAATACATACTTTTATAACTAAACATTGTCATCTGAATTTTAAGCGGTATTTTAAATAAATATGGAAAAAATATTTCTGACTTTAATTATAATGTTTTTATTTGTTACAGTTATTTCATGTAATAAATTGAAGATGATATTTTGTAAAAAAAAATTACATATATTTTAGAGATTTTAAAACTCATAGAAAACATCGGAACGGTGAGGCAAAATATTATCTTCGTTTTCAAAATATGGGCAAAAAAACTTAGAGGAAAGTTTCAAAATATTTTTTATAAAAATATCCGACACTTTTAACGTCCTCTCAAAAAAACCAGTTTGATAAAAACAAATATTGTTTTTTTATATATAGTTACATGAGAATCTATAAAAGCCATGGCGATCAATAAAAGACGATCGGTTTATATGGTAAATTAATAAATTGTTATATGAAGGATTCAAAATAAAAATAAAATTGTATTCTGTAATCCATGCCATATAATCTGTTACCGGATAATAAAAACTTCACTACTGTGAATTAAATTTAAAACTTCCTTTTTGTCTCCGATAATAAAAATAAAAATTCTTTTAAATATCTAATAGAAAATTTCATTCAGATATTTTAAATCTTGAAGGAAAAAATATTAATGTAATAAATTAAGATAATATTGTATATTATTCATATTTAAAATATATCTTTAACGTAAAACGTTAAAGTAATCGTGTTTTTTCTGGCAATATCTCTTATTGGTAGATACTATTATTATTATTATTTTAACTAGTTATAGACAATTTAAGCGAATTATTTTTTTAAGTATTATTTTTTTAGATATTGTAGTGTAATAATTTTTGCAATACCTCTAGGTTATTTTAGAAAATATGCTTGTTATTTCATATTCAGTGTAGAAAGAATCACATGTGATCTTTCTCGTGTTATTTTAATGTTATTAATGTATTATCATGGATATTATAAGGGGAATTAAATCTATTACATTAGTCATCGGTGTGTTTTTTATTTAACATCTCTCACTCTTAATTTATAAATTGATACACAACAATATGCGACATGATGAAGTACATTTATATGATAATGAAAATTATGTAAAACAGGCTCATTAAAAAAATAAGAAGAATAAATTAAGTAAAAAAGTTTTCAAAATCTGTAAAAAATCCATTTGAATGATTAATTATTGTGAATCTGATATTGAGGTATCGACATTTTGGTATCTTCCAACTGTATGCTGATAAGCTGTGCGTTATGTTGAGTATAGTGATGGAAAAAAAATAATCGATAAAACAATAATTTATTGTCAAAAAGAGTTTTGTTTATTACTAGCTGTATCCGGCTACGCGTTGCTGTGGCTCAGTCTGGTTAGGTAGTGCTGTTTTAAAAAAAAACATATTTTTACCTGTCACATGTGTGACATTTATATAATAGTATGTATATTAAAATATTATTTGCGTATTCGAATGTAACGTTGTGTCAAAATTTCAAAGCAATCGGTGAAGAACTTTAAGAGATTTAAGATTTTAAACAAACGAACATTTACATTTATATAAATTATGAGATTACTTATTAACACGTGTGAATACTGCCGAAAATTACTAAAACAATAAACCCGTGTCGAAAATAGAAAAAAAATGGAGAAATAATGCCAAAATATCTAAACCTTAGTTTTTTTTCAATGGCCAGTCAACTTGTAGAATTGTAACTGCTTTATTTATATATAATATACAATACTATGAATTTATTTCTCAATATTACTATACTAAAATGTTACCTTAAATTGAGTGGCAAAGTTTGACTCAATATTTTAAAGGAAATCAAATTACAAACAACATATCAGGCACAATCGTCATAAATGTTAAGGTTGTGTAGTCATTCATAAATCATTATCTAGGCATCGTTATTTTATCAATTTCAACAAAAAATACATATTATTTGACTATAAACGTTGAAAAATAACATATATTTATATATATAATAAAATCTCTACGCATAAACATATTTTCACACTTAAACTATTTCCTGCAATTGTTTTGAATCTGAATTTGAATGAATAATTTAATAAAATAAATCAATAAATACTTTTATTAGTATCATATCTTATTTGTATTAGGTATAATAGTAATTGAGTAGTTTTAAATACATTTATATCTAATTAATTGAGAATATATTGGGATGACGAATAACTCTAGGAGTAAAGTATGTTACTTGGAGGACTTCAAATATCCTCTAGATCCTTTAGAAAAGTCTATTCTTACCGGTTTATTATGTATGAAATTTTCTTCATGTCCGAGAAATTAATAACACTGTTACTAATATAGGGTCAGTACCATAAACAAAGGTTACTATGGAACAAAATACCTGAAGAAAGAATTTATTAATTATAACTCGACCTCAGTTGGATGTTATCAAATTCACCGTGTATGACGGGCTGGGCATATTATACTTGTATATATACATACGGTGGTCTCCCCGGTCAGCATAGTTAGTAGCGTGTGCACCTAACAATCCGGATTCCCCATCTGTTCTTAAAAATCTAAAAAAATTTGGGCTGAGAAATTGTCTGACAAACAATTCTCGTGAAAAATAATCTTCCAAGACGTTTTCACATTGCGAAGATTCATATACTTCACTTCCGGACTGGATATCTTTATACTGTGTAGATCCATATGCTCCACCTTGGGAGCAAACATGGTCTATATATTACATATACAAAGTAGATATGATCATAAGTTTGAGGTAAAGTAGATTACTGGTTGATAGTGGGTGGAAAGAAAAAATATCCATTCATTTTGGTAATTGACACAATAAGGCGAAATATGGAAAAGATTGGAGGAATTTGCTTAACCCTTTCAAGAATATGGACGAACACGTGCGTCCGTACGCCTTGTCGCCTAATTCTCATAGCTATTTTTTTACTTTTTAATAAAATGCTGTTATTTCTTTTAATATGAATAAAAGATAGATTTAAATAATTAATATTTTCGACTGATGGTGCTTGATGGAAATTGATTTTA
>JAGVSQ010003116.1:0-22514 GCA_022683975.1 Rhyacophila evoluta | reverse complement strand
ACATACTCTGGGAGTGTCCCCATATGTCGGTTGAAAGGGAAGAGCTTCTCAAGTCATTGGGCATCCTGGCCATTGCGACTTGTTTTCTACGAAGGATAATTTTCTAGTTTAAAAAAAAATGCAAAATCTCACGGCGTACGAGAAGGTCTCTTCTCGAAGAGGCTAGATATTAACAGGGTATAATTAGTTAGAATAGAAATCACGCCCACTCTAGTGTACGCCAACCAAGGTCTTGGGAAGCTGCTCCTGGGACACTTCTGACACTTATTAAGAGTATATGCCTGCATAACGGGTGTGGAGATGAGGCGGGTGCTGGAGGTAGCAAGTGTATGAAATATATCGCATATGTTGCGTATAGTGGAAAATGAATCTTGAAACAGAAACGCGCGAAATACTACAGTATAGGCTGCTATGAAGTATTTTACCAGATATAACACCATTACATTTTTATTTGTAAATACCGCATTGCGAACACAATAAAAGTCGTATCCAGGTAAAAACAACGCCGACATCCCACCGAGTACATCTTGCAAAATCAATCTAGAAGTTTGGATCTCTTTAAGCATTTGTTGTCTCTAAACCTGCGATTTATCGTCGCAGAGTCTCCACGGGGTTGGGCCACCCCCTGGCCCCCCGACCGCGCTTAAGTCGATGGGCTGTGACGTCATATCTCCACCCCGACAAGATGGTGGCGTGATGGAATTCACGTAATACATTTACGATTAATTTTGACAATTTGAAACGATATATTTGTACTGTGTCCAGTGAATATTTGGGGCATCTATCAATCGACACGGAGTGAATGTCGTTATAAATCGATGAACTAGCACGAGAATTCGCGTTATAATATAATATTAATAGAACCTAAGGAATTAAATTTTTATCTGATTGAAATACGAAAAATATAGAATATATCACTTATTAAAAATTATTTTATGAGGGCACTGAATTTTTCGTAAAGTAATTTTCAGTGCCAATTTTCATATGGTCATCACGAGAATTTATATCACAGCATTCCAACCATTTAATGGCGCAAGAAAACTCGCCACTAAGGCAATAATTTTTATATTATAGAAATTATACGTAATCCACCTATAATCAGTATGGTATGATCGAAAATTGTAGTAATACCAATTTTAGGAGAATGTCGTAATAGAAATTTAATATGAATACGTCAAATAAACATCAACTGCGTAAATAAACTGGAGGGATTTTAATTTAAAAAAGTATTTCATAATAAATTCGAAATAAATTATTTTAAAACACACATTTGTCACTCTCGCTTACGCTACATTGTATTACATATCAACTTTAGAGATGAAAAAGAACGTAACCCAAACAAAACAAATTTTAAAAGAGACACGTAAACGTAATAATTTTAGGCCAGTAAAATATTATATAGACACGAAGTGGACGAAGACTAAAAATGATGTTATATTTACTCAATAATTTATTTAAGAAAAACCAATAAAATTAATGTGGTGGAATTCCTTTTTCCTGGTCGCCAATTTGACAGGTCATCCTTTTTTCAAACTGAAAAGCTAAATTTAAATACTCATTTGGCACTTGCAACTTACATTCTATTAGCTGAACTTGTATTAAGTTTTGGAATATTGAAAAAAGCTATTTTGAAAAAGCTGAGAGTTACGTCCTTCTCCCTTAGGCCGCGGGGATGATAGCAGAGCGACCGTAACAGAGATGCAAAATAGCTATAAATATGTGAGTGAGCAAGTGAGCAAGTTTTTGTGACTACAACGTGTTGTCGCGCTGCCAAACTTGTTCACTTGCTCACTCACCTATTTATAGCTATTTTGCACCTCTGTTTCCGTTGTTTTGTCGCCGCGGCATCTATCGTGCCCGTGGCCTTATATATGCTTTATACTTATGTTCGTTCTCTCGTCTAATTCTTGATTTTTTCCTCTACTCGCTATGCCTAGCATATACACCTTTCATTTGACTGCAATTTCTGGGTATCTCTTACAATGTTCCACATGAAGTATTATAACAATGTCGAGCGATTAATTTGCACAATGTGAAATCGCCTTTGAAGATGTTATATAATTTAGGTAAAGCACGTCAATTCGGCGTTAAAATGTAAAGAACTTTGTCAGACACTCACTCATCTTGACACATTTAAATGTTATTCCGTGGTTATCGTTCGAGCCCAGTCTTACTCCTTCGTTATTCTGTAATTTTCAAATAAACATTGAAAATTCTCTTTTTTGTGTTTTACGTAAACGTCTTTTTTATGTTTGTTTCAGTTACTTACTTTTAATTAATTTCCAATAGGCGATAATTAAAATCGCTACCGTAAATAATTAATGGGGAACAGCAATAGTTTCGAAGAATTCAATATAAACGGCAATGGTAATAAATTAGTCCATAAATAATTTAAGTGTTTTCGTATTGTGATTCTCATTATTAATGATACGACTCAAAACTGATTACTCATTGTGCCTCCTGTAAATGCTTTTGTTCTTCATAAAATCCAAATAGGAATATTTCTATATCAAGTGAGAAATATAGATAGGCAACAGCTTATAAATATTTTGCAAGCGTTTAATTTATTTGTCTGTATTTTTAACTGATAAATCTTATGAAACTCTCATCAAAAGTTTAATTCAACAATCTTGGGAAAGATTCCACAGCTATTTACGATAACTAAAAAAATAAATGCCCTATCAACTTGCGTGATATATTATAGACATTATTCCCTGAACATGTATTTTAACGAAATCTGGTCTACCTGGACTTTTGCGACGGATTATATTGGTATTTGTAGCAATGTCCATTGTCGCTTGACGCAGGATAACTTTACCGTGATTCTCTGTATTATAAAATATATTTCATAAACGTGAACTTTTTAAAAACTCATTTATTTGACTCGCTGTTATGCCAGCCATAGGTTATCGGGATTTTTCTTTTAATTCCGCACTTAATATAGGTTGAGATAAATTATTAGTCTGATTATTATAACTCAAAATCACAGTTTTAAAACACACCTTAGAAAGCTTTTGTTATATTCCTACGTTAAGTGTCTACATCTACAGCGAAGAAATAAAACATATTCAGTGAGATCTGCACAATGAAAACTCATTAAAATCACACTAACATTTCACACGTCAAGGTCGAATAACCAAGTGTTGGCCATTATTATTATAATAACGCTGTGGAAAAAATCGTACTTACTGACATTAATTATTATTAACACGTCTATTATAATATGTAATATATAACACGTATAAAACACGCCTGCCAAAGTTTATTTTCTTGTGTACGTAATGCTATTTGTCGCATTAATTGTATCTATTTTCTATGAGATAATGTGTTTGCCGAAAATAGACAATGCGCGTACTATCTATCTTTCTACATTAAAACAAGGTTATCCGCTAACAAAATATAATATACATACATATGGGAAAAACGGCTTTTCTTTTTTCCGTTCATTTTATTTGATTATAATTTCGCCAACTCCATTAAAAGACGTATTAAATTACTCCCTATTTTGCTCTGAGAAAACGGCACGCGAAATACCAACAAACTTACATGTTATATAGACACACTAGCTTTCACATCGTACGACCTGTCCCAAAATACTTGGTACGAGACATATTTCCATTTTACCGAAATTGTTCGCACAGGAACAATTTATTGTACATTCAGTTTGCTCACTGGAGAAGCTTTAATACAATATTATGCTTCTATAGACTAAAATAAAATACTTACCCGATCGTATTGTATTGAATAATTGGAGAGTTTAAAGTTTATTTAATTACAACTTGATAACTAAGTAAGTTGTAATATCACTATTAAGATAGTTTGAACTGTTATTGATTTATTTATACTTATTATTATGATTTATTATTCTTTGTAGGCTCTGATAGGAAATCGCATTCTTTTTTTATTCGAGTCCCACCAGACCTTCCTCGACTACGACTTTCTTCGTCACTCATGATCTCAGCATGCGCGACAACTGACAAGCAGTCAAATAGTACTCTGATTGATATTCCTTCTATCTTTTTGAAGTTTTGCAACATTCTTTCTATATTTATAAGTTCCACGAGTTTTCTCAGATATATGTTGTCTGAATAATGCAAAAATGCTCCTTGTAACACAGGAAAAATAAGAAACCGTATTTTCCCCATATGATTTACTATAAGAATCTTAACATTTGCATTCCGTACGATATTATAAAATCTCTTTATTATTCGATTCGTTCTTGCCTTTAGATACATTATTCTGAACGTTAATTTGTTATATTTCATTACATAACATATTTATTGACCTCTATGATGCCCCTTTAATACTGAAATCATTTTTTTATATACCATGTTCGCTCCCAAAGTGGAGCATATGCATCTACACAATATGAAGATATCCACTCCGGAAGTGGAGTATATGAATCTCCATGATGTGAAGACGTCTTGGCAGATTATTATTATCATTAGCTTGTGACTTATTGTGCATTAAAAACTTTCGTATTTACTTGAAAGTCTTTTTAGTCAGTCGTTTTCATTAACAATGTTTTATTTCGATGCCATTTTTGGGCCCCGGTAATAGTGAAATTTTACTTGCTTTACTCTACTTCAAGCATTAAACATACGACTGATGATGCCAAGATGTGCTTTCGAGTGTCTTATCATTTTTAATATTATAACACCAACGCATAGACGGCACTCGCGGTATATTCGTCAAATCGATATTAGCATGAGTCACACCTTGGGGAGGTAGCCTCTTCGTGTGTAAATATCCTTCATTCACTGACGCGCGTCAACAATATTTTCGTTTTCTTTACATATAACATCTAAACACACACACTTCGTTTTTTAATTAAGTTTTTTTTTTTTTTGTAAAGTGACCAAAAGTTTCTGCTCGTTCTGTTGTGAAAAGCTCTCACAGATTCACCTAGAAAAAGTTTGCTTCGAGTTTGAGAAGCGGGCGAGCCTTGACCTACGAAGTTAATTGGAAAACTGCGAAAAGAGTATTTTATACCTTTCAGTTTACAAAAAGTCCGCATTGAGGATACTGGGCAGGGATAAAATAAACATACAAAATATTCATTATTTTACTTTTTCCCAAATTTTCATTTTACAAATTAGGAAATATGGACAGTATAATGTAGTATGTCACTGTTTCAATGTCTCCAGTATATTATAATATATTGAATGCCGGTTAATGTGATAAATATGTGACGACTGATAACAATTAAGCAGAAGATAGAAAAAACGTATTATTGAATAAAATTTATTACAAAATATGTAATACAACCAACTTATGTTTATCTAAAACTACATAATTTAGTAAATTTTTTTTTTGTAACATAAAATTCATGATTTGTCGCCTGTCTTTTATAATATTTGAAAATATTTACTTCTGAATATAATTCTCATATTCATAGTATTTTTCTAAGTTTGTTTATATATAACGGCATGTATAATTGTCAGAATTCATGACAATATCCGAAATTTTTAATGAATTTTATATGGTACCGCCTGAGTGCGATAAGAATAGCCAATTGATAACGTAATCTGTGATCATAATATCCGGCTTCCACTGTGTATTTAAATATATATATGGCTAAAAGCACAAGAAATCCAGAATCCCCCGATGATGAAAACTTACAACCGTTCTCGAAAAAGAGTAAAACATGTAGAATTGATAGCGATGATGAATGAATGCTACATTATATTATTAAAGTTTCTTTCAATAAATATGTAAATGTAGATTTGTTTATTTTTAAAAATAAAGTACATATTTATATAAACTATATTCGATATTTTTTTTTGGAACGCAAACCCTAATTTTGTATGAACTTCAAACCCTGTATAAAACGGATTTGTATTACACGACGTTTTTTTGGAACCATATAACCGTGTTATACGAGGCCCGAGTGTTCATTTATTCTTTTAATATAAATTAATATCAATTAGACATAATGGTCCGTATCTTGTATCATTAAGTCAGTAGATACAATTTATCAAATGATTCCACGCTCACTTGGTGTTTCAATTTTTTTATGTTTTATGTTTAATAGATTGAGTCTGATGTAAGGAAATTGACGATGTATTATGTGAATTAAAATTTACACTATAAAGACACAAAGATCTTTAAACAAATTAACATCAATCCTAGATAACAGTGAGTTATTTATTGCCAAAATGCTTTTTGCCATATTTTAAATATCTATAAATTTCACGTTATTAATGTAAATAATACTGTGATTTACATAATATAATACAAATATGTATTTGAAAAATCATTGTGCCAGAATGATTTAAATTTTAATTTAAAATCTATAAATAAAACACAATTTTGCGTGCGAAAGAGAAATATTTGTTATACCGATAGCGGGTAAGATTGCGCTGAAAAAATTTTATAACAGAATTTTAATACATTCGTAAGTGAAACGAAAAATAAAATTATTTTTATCGCAGAACCATCTCTTAAAATTTTCCCGAGCACACAATTAATAGTGGCAACCCTGATTCCGGTGACAACGGCCTCGCTAACAATAGCATTATCTATTTGTTCAAGTGAGAATTATGTTTCCCGATATGAACACCCCTGTCATACTGCCGGATATAGAACGGCCTGCAGTGACGTCAGAGAGAGTGTGGTGGGAATTTTCTTCCACCATTTCCGTCAATGCTAAATAGGATGGTATTTAATCACAATGTAACACGTACAATAATTTTGTTCTTAGTAGTCAAGAATCACAAATCTTGTTTATTTACGTATAAGTATCACAATAACACTATCTTTTAAAAAATATGCTTCTCGATGTGTCATGTATGCGTAAGTTTCGTAATCTAATTTATGTATTTTAGTAACGCGGTAGTATTCAATAGTTGGGGTTTGATCATCGTGTATATGAAGTTTGTATATGAAGTATATTTTTTTTGACTAACGTCTGGCGAAAATTATTGGAATCAAAAAATTAAATTATGTTTTTTTATCGATTAAGGGACTTACGATCCGACACAAAATTTTGTACAAGTGTTCTGAAATTATGGTAAATTGTTCATGTACGTATATTGAACAAAATGACCGCGATGGTAATAATTTCAGAAAATTGAAATAAAAAAGATATATCACTCATTGATTGTTCACAACTCGAAGGCTATTATTGAGTTGTTTATACGAACGTAGCGATTTTTTTGTATTATTTTTCCTAGTATTGATTATGTATAAATAATAAATGTTATTCTTAATATGTCCACTCCGAAAATGGAGCATATAGATGAATAAATATTTTTAATTTAATGTTACACTATTTCTCTGAATAGTAATATAAATTCTGGCAGATTCATTTTCTAAAAAATCCACATTTGTCAAGTTATGACACTATTCACGGAACCTGTACGTACGATGTCAATGTATATATTTTAAACACAATCACGAAATTGTTTTTTTACAAGTAGGAATTTGTGAACAATTTTTTTAAAATGACCTCTCTACGTTTGATAAAATTATTGATAGTTAATTTGATGATATACTACATATGAAGCGAAATGCGAAATCAAAAGCCATAAAACTTTTCACTGAATTCTTTATAATAACACTTTTCATAAAAACTTTTAATGCTTAACGTAAAGTATCCACTCACTTATATTTCATATCCTTAAAAGACACCGGGACAGCCGCACAGACCTTAATAATTCAGTCAAGGAATGCGAGCGCTCATTTTCTAAATAGTCTTTTCACCTGGAAAAGGGAAAAAGTTAATAGCATTAGGCTAGCATCTGGCACACGACAGCGAAAAACTATTATAGCGGTCGCTGGCACACGAGTGGTTTACCTGTTTGTTGATAGCGCCAACGCCATCTGCCGTGGTGTGCACTTTTTAATGGAGTCTGATATTTAAAATTTCTCTTTGATTTTTCTTTTTGACGTAATTTTAGTTTTTGATGTATATTGGTCTACGGGCTACTAATAGCTGTCATTTGGTTAGACTTATAATATGAAAAGTGGTTTTATGAAGAATAAAAAATCTAGCCAAATTCCATATAAATCATAGAATCAGAAATGAGTTTCTTCAATCTACTTTATAAGTAGCAAAGCTTGTTTCATAATCCTTCTAATTTTAATATATTGTGCAATATACGATGCTGATCGTTGTCAAAGATAATTGTTTCTTCAGTATTTAATGTGGCAATTTTCATACAGTTAATTTTCTGTTGTGAAAAGTTTCACAACCGTCCATTTGTTACAACAACTATAGTCATCGCGTGATCAAGATTTTAAATTTAGATCAGGCTGCATATTTAAATTTCGCAAAAGAAGTTTAATTTAGAATTATTTTAATATTAGTATGGATATCTTCATATTATAGAGATCCATATATGTACTCAAGATTCGGAGTGGATATATTTCAATTTAAACGAATATTAGATAAAAATTTAAACAAGTAAACAATATCTATTCATTATATTGAATTATTTGAATTTATTATCATTATATGAATTTTTAATAATCAAACTATGTTATGAATTCGACTGTCTGGCTGAAATTATGGTAAAAAATAATATGCTGTTATTAATTACGAACATTTAACATTACAATGGAAGCTTTCTCTTTTTTAAACGTTTATAGAATGTTTAGCAAAAAAGCTTGTTTACATCTAAGTACGAAATGTGTTTCTAAAATTGCCATCGATGTCACTAAACTTGAGCGGAATGCGCGATTTGCGAAGGCCGACTTTTATTTATGGTCTGATCCACTTTATGCGATGCAAACATTTTGCGCTGAAGTGTGCTTTTCCGCGGAAATAGCTTCTTACCGCAAAAGCTCTCAAGCTGTGTGTAAACTATCTTTCGACCTGCATATCGTTTGCTTATTGAAACAATATTAATTTAAATAGAAATAAATCAAAAGATGCGTTAGATTCCTAAATGTTGTGGATGTTCCTGAATGAAGTAATATTTTAATCTTTCTGTCTATCTGTAAATACAGATGGATTTGATGGTGCAAGATTGACGTGAGAAGCGAGAGATTAAAATATAAACATATTCGAAAGAACCTTCATTTATATGGGTAACACATAAATTTCACCGTAGTTAAAAGCCTTTATATTAGCATCCTTTGATATTATATCATTATAGTTTAAAATCTTTGTGCTGCTTAAATTTATTTACTTTTTAGAATTTTAACCGTGTATCTCTTTTTCTGAAACCATTTTTTTCTTTCATCTGTATAATTTTACTATTTATAAATGTATTCACTTTTTATAAATATGCGTTAAAGAATTATACTATTATTAATAAAAATAGAACCCATATATAATATTGACCCAAAAAATCAGAAGCAAAACTATATGAAAATAGTTTTCTATCTTCATAGTCTTTATTTTTCACGGAGCTTTGATAAATTGATGTAAAAGAAATGGTGAATATAAAAATACACTAACTTTGAGAGTCGTCGTGTTATGAGCAATTTCGGCCTTTTCCTTCGACAAATCGGCGACAGGCGGCGCCGTAAGAGCCTACTGATTGTTACACGTACATTCAATTTTTGCTAGTCAATACACCCTTTGAAAATGGCTGAAAATGGATTTTGTTCATTTTTTTTATGATAATGTGCAACTATTTTTAAAATTTAATTACAGTAAACGAGACTATTTATTATAAAATTTTTAATCAGATCTCAAACGGGTTAAACTATTTAATTTTTGTTAGAATGTGACATATTGACAAATCAAAAATAATGAAAAGAAGACTTTTAGGACATTCATGAAAAATAATATGGATATGAGACATTACAAGATAAAATAAATGAAATTGGAATATATTTGCTGATCTAAAATCATACAATAATGATGGACGACGAACATTCAATAAATTTGTAACAGCACAATTGTTCACTAGATTTTGTTAATTATTTTACAACCACTTAATAATTAAGAAAATCAATCAATTAATCGAAAGGCTTTATCTCTATAATATGAAGACTTATATTGGCAGATAGTTTTTTTACAAGGATTAGTTACGAATTATCGAACTTCCATGTCTTAGATTTTAAGATAAAAATTTATAAAACTTTGAATTGTTGAATTTGATCCAAATGTATATAAATATTGATTGAAACAATCGTAGGTAGTTGTAGGTGTAACAATTCGAATATGTTTGGTAAATTAGTTGATTCTAAATTCAGTTGTTGGATGTTCAATATTACTTCATTTATTTAGTATTTCATACAATATAATACGTCATTTAATTATTTATCCCCATAGAGACGGAGTAAATGTAAATCTACAGTGTAAAGAGGGACACTGTTTCAATAGATTATTTTTGCATGCATTGATGTATTTAAATTCATATTAAAAATAGCTGTTCCACTCTGCCATATTTATATGACACAAAACTGTGCTTCCAATTAAACATATAGCATTTCAAATTTAATCTTTTACTAAAATTTACTTGACTTGTAATTGTTTGCTTTATCGTCCCGACATCAGTCACTTATCGAAAGTTTTTAACTCTCAGCATTTTTCAGCTATGCAAAGAGATGTCGCTACGTGAACGTCTACTATGCACAATACCTGCAGATTATGAAGTACGATACCTCGTATCTCAATTTTTCATTCAATTATTGTACGATTATACTGTACATTTTAATTTCTTTCTTAGTCTACATACATTTGAAAAAATAATTTCCACCATTTTTGTATGTGTGCTCATTTTCCCTGCACTGTCGTATAAACAATAATTAATTGTTTATTATTCAATTGAATGGCTAAGGTCAAGTAGATGTTCAAATACAAAAATTAGATATGATGCATAAAAATCAGTAACAGGTTTTTGCATTAAAAATAGGACATCAAAGTTAACCAAAAGTATATTCATTCAATAAAAATGGAGCATAAAAAACGAGCAGGTAAATCAGAATTATTTATTAACTTTCGCCTTACTGTTCCAAAAGCTACGGTACTAGCTCCTGAGTATCCAGTAAAAAATGTATGTTTTGAATTCAAATTATGCAAAAAATCTGCTAAATCAATTATCGCAATAGGCTATAAAAATCATTTTATTATGTATTGAATGACAAATAATATCAACTAAGTGTAAGGAATGCAAAAATAAAAGAGAAACACAATATACATCTTCAGGCGGATATCCTTTACTGACTGATGTAACCGCTTTGAATACTCCCTTTCTTCCCCTCTGAGACGTAATGGCATCATTCATACGAGTAATGCACGTTATTGTTACACATATACTAACGTCATTTGATACACATATGTAAATTCCGGTCCAAGATTTAATATGAAATAATTATACAAGTGATTTACTTATGCAACCGATTAGATACGTGATATTTCTCTTGCACACTAGACTTGTTTTCTCTCGTCTAGTATCGAAAACGCTGAGTTGGAAAATTGTGTCAGTTTATTTTTGCTCTTACCGGCCTCTCTTGCAACGCTGTGTCATTATTTGCTTTGGTTTTATAGAATCTTCGAAAATAAATCATCCCCAGTAAATAGCACGCCTTCGATGGAAATTACTACGATTCCACGGTTATTTAAAATTGATTGTTTACCGAATCAATCGATGGCTCAACGATAAAATTCTCTTCTTTTTTTTCTGTTGTCAATTTAATTTATTTTTACATATCAAACTTTGTAAAATAAATACGTGGAATTTGTCATTGTTTAACATCGGAATGTTATTATTTATTGGTACGTGTTGTAATAATGATTTTACTGAAATTTCGTTTTTATATCTGCATAACATACTTTATTAACAATACCCGCTTTCAATGTGGAATCTCTACAATTTTATTATTACTTGCATAGTCATAACATATTGTTTTTGTGGTTATCTTAACAGTAAAAAACATGATGTTTTGACTTTGTGATGATTTAGAATTGATATAGTGTATCCGATAAGGCAAGTTGACATATGATCAAATAATAACTGATATTTTTTTGTTCGGGACTGGAGATCGTGGATTCAAATATGCCAATCTGAAATCCAAAGTTGAAGGATTTGATGATCAGTGATTTGTGCTACTGTCTGACAACTGATCGCCATAAAGAACGATTTTTAAAGCATAGACTTATTATAAAATAAATATCTTTTATTGTATATCCGCCATATTTATAATAGACATGATAAAAAAGCAATTGGAGAAATAATATGCGTAGGGTAGAACATGTAATAGATCTCCCCAGTAGCATAAAGGCCAGCGTACGCGTCTTGCATCCGGAGATGCAAGTGCAATTCCTACATCTGCTGAACTTGATATGATAATTTTAAAATGCAAGAGTGGAAGCCCATTTGGTTGAGTAATTTTCTGACAACCAACTTTTTTGAAAAAAATCTTCACGTGGCGGAAATCCATATACTCCACATTCGGACCGGATATCTTATTAGTGTGTAAATTCATATGCTCCACTTTTAAAGTGGACATGGTAAAAAATGAGATAAAGAGACAAAAAAATATACACTTAAGGGCATGGGTAACTGTAATAGCCGGGAATAAACTTTTTTGTAGTAATTCTGATTGGTGTACGTGTCAGTGTTTGTTTTCAGCTGTCAAAATTTCCTTGTACTAACCGCGGAGAGTCAATAAAAATATTTTTACTAACGTGGTTAACCACTCGCTCGTATAGCGCGGCAGTTCGCAATTTTCTCGCAGACGTATCTTGTTTTCCCCCGAGATTACAAATGGTGCGAATCGCGCAAAAGTTACGCGAGGTGCGGCTGACAAAAAGTTTGACGTGAAAATGCGTGGTCGGGTTGCCTGTTGTCGGTTCTCCTCGGCGGTAAATTAAATTTCGCAGTATTTAATGTTCCCGGTTCACTCTCCCCCGACGCCCGCTACACGTATACGTGTGTTTTCCGTGAAGAGTTTGACGTAGAGTTAATAATGCAATTCCAGTTGAGAGAGATGAACTATACGCCGAGCTTATCATCGTCAAAGCGAAAGTCTCCGTTTTATCTAGTCTGATGAGGGAAAGACTTTTCTCGGAAGGAAAGGACAAATAATAAATTAATCTACGTTAATATTTACTGCGTAGTGTCCCATTTTACAACATTGAATCATTCATTATATTCAATAATTCTTTTGCAAGGTAATTAATATACATTTTATCGATTCCTTTTTTGTTGTTACATAATTATCGAGACTGTAATAATAAAAATCGATAGCAAAAATATTCACATGAATCTGATTTAATTTCTTTAATTTTGTACACCATCTTCGCTCCCAATCATATGGATCTACATAATGTGAAGATATCCACTCCGAAAGTGGAGTAGACGGATCTCTGTAATGTGAAGTCGTCTTGACACATTATTTTTTCACGAAAATGTTTGTCAGACAATTGGCTCAACCCAATAAGCATTCAGTCTTGCATTTTTGGTTTAAAATCCGACAGAAGACGAATCGAACCCGCATTACTAGGCTCACCCACTCCCAACTACGGTACTAGGGAGACAACCAATTACGACCTACGCTAGAAATTTATTATAGTATTATATATATTCGCACAGATGTGTTGATATGTACTATACACGTATATTATAAAACCCACTTAATATTAAATTTAGTAAATTGACTATTCCTAACATTATTAGTCTACTAAAATATGTGTGAACGCTTGATTATATAAGTTCCATATGTTTTATTATACTAATATTTTATTGAGTGAAAAATGCCCCTAGTCGAATGAATCTCTATATAAAAAATACCGAGCATTTGTTCTGATTGCATCAGTATGAATTGAGTTGGGTATGTTAAGGTTAGAGATAATTTTAGGGTTTTAGAGACGTTTACGTTGTTTTTTTATAATAGATATTATCAAACGGATGCTTATTATTTAGAGGGTTTTCGAAGCGCAATTGATCTCATGAGGGTTTTTTCTAGGATTTTATTGTCCTAGAATCATTTTATTGGCTGTTTCGTCTTTATTCATCTCAAATTATTTCGTTAAGGTTCTTATAACAAAGGTTCTGACTGTATGTATGTAGGTATATTTTAAATATTAAAATATAAATAATCTGGGAATCCTATTTCCTACTATCTAAGAATGCGTTTTAAGATTTCAAACTATTAGATTTTATTATGTATTTAAAATAATAGTAATTTTAACATTTACATTAGCGTTGTATTATATATGGCCACTTAAGCCGCTCTAAAAAACTTATATTTGCAAAAAATTGACGTTGGTTTATCTCGATGATTCATTTACTTGCTCGGGTGTCGTTTAACAAGGCAGTGTCATTTCCGATGATTTCAAGAAATAGCAAAAGAAATTTCTACTCCTGGAAGTAGTGCAAACTTCAACAATGTCACCTCCAACAGATGTTCTGAAACTTCTATAATATCATACGATCGCTCGTGTTTCTCGGATATTTCTCCCTATGTGTTTTCCTCATGCGCCATCTTCCACTCGACTTCATATTTGGTAAATTGTATAAACTTGAGCGAGACTTAATCAAGTTTCAGCATTCTCTTACAGTATCGCGTCGTATCCTTACCTGCATTGCCTAAAAGCTATTTTACTTTCAATTTTATATCGCCAGCGTTCAAAAGTATATAAGTTCAAATCGATTTATGCAAATTTAAAAATAACAATAAAAATTTGCAATGCTGCTTAAAATAATAAAATTACAACGATATAATCATTTGTAAATAAGAGATAAATAAGATGTTTAAAATACGCAATTAATTTATTCTAATTACTATTAATTAACAATGTTTATGGAGATGAACTAACTTCGTATTGTTTTCGGAGAAATATTTTAAGGAAACATACATATCGTCTATTCCGTATTTACTTAATAATAATTTTCATATTCAAATTTACACAACGTTTTATATTTCCGTACTGGCTTCTTAAAACCAAAGTATATACTTTGGATATGTATTTGGAAACACTAAGGTTGGAAGTATCTAATATTTTTAAATATATTCCACACAAAATTTTACAACTTGTTTGGCTAATTAATGGTGTCACATTCCAAGAGTATGTAAACAATCAGCTAAGCTGAAACCTAAAAATTTACACCATTGACATGTCTATAATATATTAATCTATTAGATATCTTTCGATATAGAATTTTTGGGGGTCATATTCTTGTATAATTAAATGTGACCTGACGAAACTCGATCTAAAACTCGAATTGCAGAAGATAATAGGCTTGATTAGAGAAAGTGATGCTTGTTAAATGTAAAGAGGTCTGTTTATTAAAGGATTTCTGGGAAACTTGACATTAAGTATCAACATATTCAAGCCAAATATTTTTATTCTTATTACTTTATTATAAAACTTTTTTATTTAATAAATTTATTTCTTTCGATCGTAGTTTAATATCATTAATATTTTTAACGTTCACTTTTACAGAGCGCCCCGATTTTCAATCATAAAATTTTTACGACTCTCTATTTTCCCGATTTCTACCGTTAGGAGATAAAGCTCTCGATGCTTAGTAATAAAAATATTGAATCAAATATATGCGTCCTGGATTCTGCACACATTATAATGATGACATTATAAACATTAATGTATCGTAAAAAATATTTTATGACACCAGCGAATGCTTTGATGGTTGAAACACAGCGTGGCGCACCTTGGTCATGTTTTGGTTGCCATTTCCATACGTATTACATTATACAGGGTTTGTTTTGATGTACGAGTTTTATGCAAACATTGTCTATTTTTCTACTATGTCCACTCGAAAACAGGAGCGTATGGATTATAACAGTGTGAATATTATTATATTATACTACTCCTTAATTAAACTACACGAATCTCCATATTGTAAAGACCTATTTTCGCTAAATTATTGAATTATTGGGTATCCAGTCCTGTATCTTTTGATTATTTAAATACTGTAAGTATAGGATTAAACCTGCAATGTCCGACTTCCAAGAACGCACGTTGACCTGTCAACCACTGGGGTACTTACTTTATAAACTCTATTTTTAACAACGGTTTATAAATTACGGTGATACCAATTTCTTTTTTAACGCCGTTATCAGGAATAATTTTATTAATATTATGGGAAATCACACAGTCGACATAGAATATACAATTATTGGAAATCTAGACAATATGTAAAGAAAAATAATGGGTTTTCATCATTGACATATTGCATTGGATTGAAAGAAAAGGGAAAGCAATAAAAGATTATTAAATTCTAAATTATTTATAACTGGTAAACTTCCATATGTGAGAGGATTACTAAATTACAACAACGGTTACGAATAGCAACACTAAGTAGCACACGCTAATAGCATTTATGGTCACGTATTAATATTGTCTTGATAATTACTCTGTATTTAAAAATATTATTTAATTTCATAACACCAATGTTCATTATTTCAATGATTACCACTGTCATGTTTCCTTGTAAAATGAAATGCGGGATGATCATTGCCTTTTCTAGTATGAATGAATTATTCTGGTACTCATCTGTCATAAACTTTGAATGCCGCAGATTATGAATGTGTGATATTAATTACTGCCGTGATGTCAGTTCATTACATTGAAGAGGTATGAGTCGTATTAATAAAATACGTTTTTGTAATATATAGTAGATTTAACATTCATTCGATAGGCTAAAAAAGTGTTTAAAAACTTTAGGCACCATTTCTTGTTTAATCATAGAAATGGCTTCAATAAAAAATATTTAGCCGTTTTCAGACTTCTTATTTTTTTGTTTACCATGTTCGCTCCAAAAGTTGAATAAATCGATCTTTGCAAGACAATGTCTTGATAGATTATTTTTCACGAAAATTGCTTTATCAGACAATTTCTCAACCCAATAGAAATCAATAGGATTTTTTAAAATCTGGCAGATATGTAAATCGCACCCGCATTCTCCGGATGCCAGGCGCGCAGGCTAACCTCTACGCTACTGGATGGACTATCGTAAATAGTTTGGGTCCAAAAAATCTTTGAATAATCACCGCACGGAACGCCACTGAAAAACATTGGTTTTGTGTCTCTATTTATATCTATAAACAAGTTTTAAATAACTAAATATTCTCGAATTCTCATATATTATTTTAGTATTGTTAACTTAAATAAATAATAACAATTTCTTTTGATCTAACATTCTCTTGTGTAGCTCGTATTCAATTGAATTTGTAATAATATTTAGTTTGCGGAAACTTCTTAGAAATTATCATAATTAAATTTAATTAATGTATTCAAAATATTATTAATTATAAATGTATGATCTTGGCAAAGTATATATAACAGTATTTGTTTTGGCAAAATTGACGAAAACAACTATTTTTATATGTACATATATATTTACTAAGTAAATTAAAGTAAAGAAAAAACAACCGGTAGAAGTACGTTTATGGAGTATGTTGAGCTATACAAGTTCTATTTAGGGAATTCGTAGATGCAAAGTACGTGCGCATTTATTTCGTCCGCTTCAGAAGTTATCATTTGAAAAAACTTTAACCTTTTGAATGCAAAAAAATGATATATCGTTTTCCATGACAACAGCAAGTATTGCTAAGAACTCTGGTTTTGCTTCGTTTTGTCTTAATTTTTTATATGCCACCCACATTGAAGAAGAAAGGTAATACCTATTTTATTTTAAATAATATCATATATTTTTATCAAACGTAATTTTAAATGGTAGCGTTTCTCGGGTTTTGTGTTTAAATTTACAATCGGGTGAAATCAAATTCGCCGCATTTTCTCTATATTATAACTAAAGGCTTCGCGATCTTGTTTTTATACATAATATAAATGACAACTGACCTAAGGATCTATAATGGGATTTATATATTCGATATATTATCGTGTAGCGTAGACCCTTTGTACACTCTACCATTTTTAATGTTTTATAAATTATTATTATTTCATTTTTACGTCATGAAATAAAAATCTCCGACCGTAACACACGCTTCGGTGTCCTCGTCTTATAAATTGCAGTATGTTCACAATCCTTTGGCAAAAGAGCAATATGTTTAATTGCCTATACATTTGATCGAAAAAATTAACTCTCGAAGAAAGTGTCACAAAGTATTCATAATAACACCACTGCGGTATTTAAGTGTTCTTAAGTGTCTGCACGTATTTATCGTTAAGTAATTTCAAAATTATTTTAACACTCAATAGTTAAACAATTATTTTAATTGTTATTAATGCTGATGCTGCTGAGAAAGTCTATTGTACAATTCCTGAAAGATATCCGGAACTTCCCTGCTAAATAATAATATAAATAAAACTAAAACTAAATAACTCTTAACTACGCCATAGTATACAGTCTGCAACGAGTAAAACATACCAGGTAAATCGATCATTATAATGTCATGATTTATTTTATTATTTATTCTTCGTGTATCAAAATAAATGAACTATATAGTACGAAATGCTTACATTATTTACAATAATACAACACTTCTCCACCGAGAGTTTACTGTGAATACAGTACAAGTAAACGTCATCATCGCTCATTTTCAAACTCTTCGCAAGGTATGTTGGTTATAATAAATTGTGAACGTATTATGGCATCAGTGTCTTCTCTTGAGGCATGAAGTTCCGGGTGACGGGTGAGTTCTTCACTCTTGACGGACTTTTCTACTTCCTGCGGATTCACGTAAATATCGCGGCAACATCTCCTAGCTCGAAATATTTTTTTCACTTGGCTATTTATCTCGCGGTGATATTGTAGATGCTTATTTCAATATTTAACCAACGTTTTTTACTCTCACGTGTGTAATATTGTAATTATATTAAGTTTAAACTTATTGCATTAGTTTTACATCGTTATGTTGTATTATTCGCGCGAAGAAACAAATTTATAGTAAATAAAATTGAAATGAAAATTTTACTCAATTTTTTAGCACTGACTGAGTAGATTAAGTCAAGCAATACATGTATGTGTGTCTGTCTGTCCAAAAATTCTCCCCAAACGGTGAATAGTAACCACGTGATATTTTCACTTGTCATTTCAACTGCTATTTCTAGGTCAACTGTTTTACTTCTTTTAACATCTTCGACGATTTTCAGGAAGAAATTAAAAAAAAACTACGAGCATGTATTGAAATAAATTTTATTATTTAATGCAAAAATAAATTTAATTTTAATAAAGAATGAGTTTGGATCCACTTAGGCGAAATTTCATAAATGTTAAAACAATGAAATAATTCAAATACTCTAGTGAATGGTTTTGAGAAAATCCTTAATTATGATAATTAATTTCCCTAAATTTTCCGTGTCGATTCAATTGTTCATAGTAGATATAAAAAAAATGGCAGACACATAAAATATATTTAATGTTATAATTTCATTTCATATTACTACGTAAATATATCTGATATATTAAGAAAAACATATATCTGAATCATAAAACGACAATATACAAAAAGCGACGATATTAATGTAAATATCAATGTTCCTCCATATAAATGTGTAATGTGAAAACGTTAGTTTTTACTACGTAATATGGAATTCAGAAAAAGTCCATTTGATAAAGTATGTTGATCGCTAAGATAAGATCGTTCAGTTACTATGTTATCTATATTCATATATATATAGTATATTCAGTCGTTTTTCGGAGATTTGAAGTGTTATGTAATAATAATTGTAAAGAAATATTATAATAAATATATACTGTACAATATTTAAATTTTAACAGTAGATCCTATTATAAAAATATTAAAAATAAATCGATATATTTTTATTGGAAGTTTACGTCAGTTGACGGAAGACATACGTTAATGTTATTAATAACGACGCCGATGCAATGATGCTATGCTATAGTTTGATAATAATAATCTGATTGAAACATTATTCGAATAAAATTTCGATGGATTATAAATTTACCGAATGCTTTTTGTAGCTGTTCCTTTATATAAAACTAAATATTATCAAATACGATCATGATAAGACTTGCCAGTAGAAAAAAATATTATCATTCATATCAGCCCACTCTGAGTAGTGTTTATAATATTTTTAATATATGAACGATTTTTACTGATGCCTGACTAAATCGAAGAGCTTCGAGAGGCTTACCGCGCTGGATATTGGAAATTCGGAGGGATTTGTAGAAAATCTCTCCATTCAATATGCGAACTGGGCCGCAAATAGCGGTCTTTTAAACGCACATAGACGTTGCCAGTGTGTTTTTTTATTCATATTTTGGAGTTATATTATTTGTATTAAGTATTTTTGCGAATTTATATCCGTGTGTTTTCATAAATTCAAAACGTACATTGTGCACTGTAAGATGAGACAAGCAATAAATTTAATTCAGTTCAATTTAAATACGAACCACAACCAAACCGTTTTGCAATATGTAGAGATTCAACTCCTGCACATATTATTATATGTTAGTAGTATTTAACTTTTACTTATTTCAGATATGTTATTTATATTTAACTCTAAACATTGTGCTTGCCGAATAGTTGACAACCACAATTCATTGTCAACAGTGTAAGGAATATCACAAACATATTAGAAAAGCTGTCGAGACGTATCATAGTGGCTAGAGCATATTATTGAATTGTTGTGTTAGGTTAGATCCCATAACTATATACTAGACATGTGTGAATTAATACCGTCCACACATATTTCTACATTATATATATAGATTTATTATTTACATAGCGATTCGATAATAATGTCACGAAGTTTCAACCATAACTATGTTAAATTTCTCATCTGATTACACTCTCAAACGCCGTTTGCTGACACTTATTCAATATCGATCAAGACATCTGAAATTAATTGAAACGTTGGAAGCGGTTTATTAAACGGTTTGCTGTCACCCGATTCTACAATCTGAAATGTTGCCAGATTAATGATTGCTAATTTTTCACTAAGTGTTACGAAGATTATATTAAAGAAAGAATTAATGATGGTAATAAAAATACTTGACTCATGTTGATTTTATCTCAGGCGTGTATACACAGTTTGATACATGTTATTATTCTTATATAATATTTATAATTCGTTACGAGCTATTGTTATTATAAATAAACTTAAATTAAATGTTACTGCTAGTAAAATTTTAACAGATGTAATTCTTATAACATTTCTATTAAATTTTCAAATTATTATGTGGTTAAACGCTACATTTGGTATTAATATTTGACAAAATCTAGCCACATGTTTTATATATATTGTCATGACCCATAATTAAGTAAATACGGAATATATTGGATATCAAAATTACTTTTCACCATCACGTAAAGTTGGTTGCAGATGGTTCACTGACACTATTATGAAAAGATGTCATTTAAATTATTCTATATAAAATAAACTTTACTAGCATATACGGTTACGTCGTAACTATATGATTATTCACTTTTAAAACAGAATATAAATATTTTACGACAATAAAATATGTACATTTTTTTAATACATAACATGGATATTGGTTTATATTGGTCTGGACAGTGTAAAGATATCCACCCCGAACGAGGAGTATATGGATTTCCGCAATTTGAAACGTCTTGACAGATTATTTTTCACGAGAATGGTTTGTCAGACAATTACTAAACCCAATGGTCATCCAGTCCTGCATTTTCGGATTTTTAAAATCTGACAGATGGGGAATCAAACCCGCATTCCCCGGATCTCTAGGCGCGCACGCTACCAACTACGCTACCGAATAGACTTAGTCAAATACAAATCCACATTGAATAGTATTTTTTTTAAAACTAGATAATCAAATTAATTAATTTAGAATATAAAGTATTTGGTTATGGTCAGAATAATTGACTAATAAATTTAATATGTTCCGCATACGCTCTAGCATATATAACTAATGATACTTTACTCAGTAAATTACTAGCAGCGTAACATATAATTCATGCATGTAACATATAATTTGCAGGATAAATCGTAACTTAAAATATTGGCTGATTTACAACAATGACAATGGAATATAATATGTGTATGCGAAATGACGCTAGCAAAGTATTACATTAATAAACAAAATGAGTCAATTAAGTAAAATAAATGATTTTAATTTAATTCGTAAATAATATTCAATGTGGCAACACTCCCTAGACGTGTCGATCCCTCGCTTTCCCGCGTCGGGTTGCTATTCTTCCATCGCTGTATTCGTGTCCTCGGCGGCGGGGGTGGCCCTTTTAGCTTTGCGAAAATTACGCGTGACGTCGCTGTGATGTGTCGGCGAGAATTTTGTTACTGATTTTAGACCTGCCTTAAGTTTTTCAGCCCCGCTATTATGAGACGTCAATATGACGGATGGCGTTTTTATACGCGACTCATTTACTGCCGTGTTTTCGCGTTGTGTTTATTAGGGACGTGGTTTAGCACTTATAAACGCTTTTCTTGCGTGTTTCGCGATGTATTTTAACTTTTTACGCCCTCTTCAATTTTTATGGGGCTTTATACCAAGTGTATGTATTACAGTATTACAATTAATTTACATACTCTCAAATTATAGTACATGGCTGGTGAACATACGGCTCGCGGGTCATATAAATAATATGGCGTAATCTTACCAAAAAAGCGACAAGCAGAACTTAAAATTTAATGAATCCAGTTTCTCTTCTTCTTCCATGTTCGCTCC